>APFE030119982.1:2194-28975 GCA_000404065.3 Pinus taeda | reverse complement strand
AAAAATCTATGAACCTAATAGCCCACTTGTGATGGGGGTCGATGTGCATGTTTCTGGTCTTTTTTCATTTTTTAATTTTGTTTTGTTTTCTTTTCTTTTCTTTTACTTATGATATTGGTTTTTTTGTAATTTACTGATATATATGTGTGTGTGTGTGTGTGTGTGTGTGCGTATAATATTGCAGGAAAATGGTATCAAGAAAGATTTCTATGAATCTTTTTAGACCAAAGACAGCTAAAGTTGGAGGTGGATCCTCAAAAATATTGTTGAACAAACTTGACCTGACCTGACCTAATAACTCCAAATCTAGCAAGTGCCTATAAGGATAAGAAGTTGATTTCTTATTGGAATAAATTAGAAGAAGTGAAGTGTACAAAACTTGCATGGTTTGTGAAAGATAGAGAAGGCGAACAAGATCTGCAGATATTTCTATATGTTGATATCCTTAATGATGGTGGAAGTTATGAGGTGTTGGGAAAAGTACTAGACATGTGTTTGAAACTGAATACTAAAGTTGTTTATGTACTTACAAAACTGCCTAAGTCATGTGACAATATTAAATATCAGTTTGCATTGTCAATGTATGACATGGCCGATGATTCTACAAAGATGTGTAAACAAATCATAAACGACTTTGAATATTTCTATTTATATTTATGTGTTTTGTGTTATTGTAATTGTATCATTATATCTTTTATAACTTAGTTTTTATTAACATATGATATTTTGTTTGACATAATTTTATTCAAAGTCTTTCAATTATGTTGGGAGGAATTTATTTTATAAAGCGAGATATTATGAATGTTGTCAGGAGCTTCTACTCAGGGTGAGAAGAAGATATGGCAAACAAGCAAAAAAAAGTACTTCATGATGCTACAAGACTACATCCAAGGGATCAACAAAAAATGCCTAAAGTGGATAAATCTAGCAAAGCTAGGCATGTTACTTTTTAAGATGAGGAAGTTGAAATTGAAGCTTAAGCTGAAGAATATGTTTCCATTATCGAGGATGAGGTTAAAGTTGATGGTAGAAAGGAGAAGAGCCATACAATACCAAAAGAAAAAATGCCTAATAATGTCTTTGTTCTAGTTGATGATGAGGATGTTACTTATGTAGAATAAAATATGATAACTGAGAGGGGAAGAAATTAAAATTTGATCATTCTCAAAAATGCATGGCTAGCAATAAATATCCTAGTGAAAACTCAAAAGGAAGCAGGGAAATCATTACACCAAGAGTTGATTTAGAGGGTGGCATTATTAAAACAAAACAAAATGCCATTCGACGTCACTTGACAAAGACAAACTTAATTGGGGGTGGTCGTACATTTCAACTTAATGTTAGCCAAATCTATAAGCCAAATGAAGGATAATTTAAATATCAAATTAGAAAGCCACACCACCTACATGTTCACAACTTGAATACATTGATGAGGTACAATCCATATGCTCATGTGGTTGATTATGTGCTTCTTGTTGGTCCAATTCAAGTTCCCAACAAAGAAGCATTTGATAAGTCAAAATGTTTTGAATACAAATATTATGTACTTGGGGGGAATCATTCCGTAGAAGCTCAAAGATAATTGATGGAGGAATATCCCAATAACCCATGTTTTGAAACAATCAAATGTATCATTTGTGTTGGTTTATCATATACAGAAGCAAAGTGGTTGGTTTATCATATACAGAAGCAAAGTTATTGGCACGAGATCATAATACAGATAATGAGTATAAGATGTATATGATTTTCATCCAAAGAGTTAAATTTATTCAGAATGAATTTAAAGTAAAATGTGGTGGGGATAAGATAAAGGTTAGTCTAGCATTTCGGAAGGAATATTGTATGGAAATAGGCTATCAAATTGAGGAAAAATTCAATTCAAAAGGCGACAAAGTAAATTTTGATATATTCAAATATATGGATAACATTTTCCAGTTGGCATTTAGAACGGGAGAGATATGTGAATTGATTAATGAGATTTTTAGCATGTGGGAGAACATTGGCATTAAAAACCAGAAGGTCAAAAAGTCTAAACCATTGATATGTAGCAACAGTAAATCAGGTCCTGAAATGAAGCTCCTTCCAGAAGATATGACTATCACACCTTGGAGAGAATTGCAAGCACTAAAGGATGAAAAGATTGTCAAAACAATATTATCTCATGTGAAGTCACGGGAATTATCATTGGACGAAATGTGTGAGAAATCTCAAAAGTAAGTTATTGGATTATTTTTACTTATTTCTAGATTATACTTTTCTTTTAAATATAACATATTGTTGTTGGTAGTGTTTGTTATACATATCATTAAATTAACCTTTTTACTCTATCTATTCAGTCACAAGATTTACATGAGAATACAAGAACAAATGGTAAAATTGTTGAATGAAGATAGTTGGGATGATGTTGTACGCAACTACCGAGATTCAAGTTCTACATCAACACTAAAATATTTTTATCTTGCATTTATAAAGGTATGTTGATTTATACATTCATTTTTATTCATCTGTATACTATTTTTATTTTATAACTTATACATATATTTGTTTATTTCATTAAAGATGAAGAAGGATGCAAATTGAGCACCAGATAGTTTTACAAGCTTTATTGAAAAAGCTAAGATGGAAAGACTGAGAAAGCAACGTCTTAGTAATATTGAACTTGATCCTAGTCTTACTCATTTCATTTGGAATGAGCTTAAGACTATCCAATATCAAATAATACAAAGTGATTGTGAAGGCAATGCTAAACTCATACCTAAAAGGGATTATTCCCTAGTTATTGCAAATATTCCTCATGGTTTCAATATCCCAAACATTGACTATGATAGTGACCCTTATACTTATCAACATCTTAGTAAAGTGGTTGTGGGATTTGTAGAAGTCGCAACATCACCATTATGGAGATTTGTGACATTTCATTCAAACACATGGTTTGCAATGTTAATGACAAGCTTCAAGGGAAAAGCAAAGGATGCAACTTACATGGTAAGACGTTGAAATTGTATGCTTGATTAATGTTAAAAAATTAATTTATGTACAAGTTAATTGAACTTTTAATATTTCATGTTACGGGCAAAAATCAAATCTTATTAATCATGGAGATCAACCAATTATAATTGATTGAGTTCATGCATGTTGAAAGTTGGACAAAAGATGATAGTTATAAGGCTATGCTTCTTAATCAGGTAGATGGAAAGAGTCATAGCCAAGTACTGCTTTATGACGTTGTTGTAAAAAAACTAACATATGAAGATAAAGAAGCAAAAAGATAGATAGTTAACATTTATCAAAAACCACAGTCATTGATTAACTATCTTATAGACTTATGTTTAAATGAAGGAAATTGGGTTCTGGATTTATTCTCAAACTCACATAAGTTTTATTATATAAAATGAATTTCAATATCTTCTTTCTTAATTTATATGTGATTATACTAATTTACTTCATTACTTCTTTTTGTGCCTAATAATTAGGTAGAACGCTAGCATGTTGCCTACAAAAATGAATAAATTGCATTGCAATTGAAAAAGACCCAGTACACTGCAAATTTATTCAACAAAGAATTAATGTTCTTCAATTTCTTAAAGATGCAATGCAAGAAGTTGGGTTGAGGAAAGGGGATTTTAATGAATCAAGTGTGGCAAAAAAGGCAAAAGAACCTCAACCACCATTAGATGGAATGACTGGAAAGGCATACATTGGGAGATTCATATACATCAAAGATCCATCAAAAGAGGAAAATGAACAAACTGACACAGAAAATATTGTGGAAGAAAACAATGATGAAACTCTAGAAGATGAAGAGTATGTATTACGTGATATTATTGATTAAATTTAAGTTATGCTTGGAAATCAAGCTCATTTTTTATAACTATTAATTAATTATACTTGTAATATTTTGACTTTCACATTTTATGAGAATAATAAGTATTCAGTTAATGTTGTTATATGTTCAATATTTGTATTATGTGATTTTCACTTTAATTTTTATGTGAATCATTATTTTTTGAAAAAAATGTGATTATTATTATTTTTTGACATGAAAATCATTTAAAAAAAACTATTATTTATCCATTATTTGTTAAATTTTTCCTATAAAAATTGTGATTTTGACATGTCATTTTTTGCAAAAAAAATCTCAAAATGTGTAATTTTTTTGTTATATTTATGTTCCAAATATGTATTTTTATATCAATTGTTAAAAATTACTTTTTTTAGAGACAATTATTTGATGTGCATTGAAAAATTAATTAACGAAATATAAATATATAGAAGACCGAAACTTTAAAATATCGAATTTTATTTTAACTATGCAAAAAATAAAGATATCACTATAAACAAACAAACAAAAATTTAAAACAAAAACAAAAAAAATATGAAGACGACTACTTCAAAAATTGTTAAATTTAGAAAATAATTATTCACGTAGAATTGAGGCTTTTGTGATCCATTAATTTTATAAGAAGAGCTTCGGCATAAAATCACATGAAAAAGATCATTGTCGATGCGTTTCGAACCAACTAGTGTGGTTCATCGTCAGGACAAGTTGAAGAAACAAATCTAGTCTAGCATGTTAAATAGACTGTGCAGAGACTCCAACGGCTAATTAACGGCTATTTTGAACCTTAAGTCAAGGTCAAAATTATATTAACACAGTAAATATTAATATTTTTATTTTAATAATCCTATTACTCTAAAATAAGTAAACTTAGGTACCAATGGTACATGAGAGAATGATAGAAATTCTGAATGTTATTAAAATTAAATAAATAAATTAAACTAAATGATTTATTTGATCATATTCAATCTTAGTCAAATTAATAAGGTAATCGGTTGTTAGGATAGAAGTAAATGAGTATTAATTAAATAAATATATAATTCAATGGTGAGTTCCAAAGTTGCTCATTTGTTAATTTATTTATTAATAAGCATATAAATTATGTATATTAGCTTGTTAAGGTCAATGAAGTGTTAATAATCATGAAGGTTGTTTTAAAAATTCAGGTAATTTATATTTAATTAATTAATTAAAATAATACACCTGCCAACAACATTTAATTACCTAATTAAAATTAGGTAATTAAATGTTGTTGGCAGGTGTATTATTTTAATTAATTAATTAAATATAAATTACCTGAATTTTTAAAACAACCTTCATGATTATTAACACTTCATTGACCTTAACAAGCTAATATACATAATTTATATGCTTATTAATAAATAAATTAACAAATGAGCAACTTTGGAACTCACCATTGAATTATATATTTATTTAATTAATACTCATTTACTTCTATCCTAACAACCGATTACCTTATTAATTTGACTAAGATTGAATATGATCAAATAAATCATTTAGTTTAATTTATTTATTTAATTTTAATAACATTCAGAATTTCTATCATTCTCTCATGTACCATTGGTACCTAAGTTTACTTATTTTAGAGTAATAGGATTATTAAAATAAAAATATTAATATTTACTGTGTTAATATAATTTTGACCTTGACTTAAGGTTCAAAATAGCCGTTAATTAGCCGTTAGGTAGCCGTTGGAGTCTCTGCACAGTCTATTTAACATGCTCGACTAGATTTGTTTCTTCAACTTGTCCTGACGATGAACCACACTAGTTGGTTCGAAACGCGTCGACAATGATCTTTTTCATGTGATTTTATGCCGAAGCTCTTCTTATAAAAATAATAATTATTCACGTTTAACACATTAGAAAAATTAAAATCAAAAAATAAGTCTTCTAAAAAAAGAGCTTGACGTTGCACCAACACTTCTTAAAATCAACATGAAAAATACTAACATTTTATAAAATAATGTACATAAAAAATTTAAAGTGTCGAAAACTATATATGTATATGAATCAGCACCTTTCAAAATCGATTGATTTTTGTGCTACCTTAAAAAAATGGGTAATTGTATTAGTTCTTTTTTCAAAGTTTACATTGTTTTATGTATAGTTGTTATTGTAAATACCAAAATGAGCTATGTTATAAATCTCTAATAAGCGGTATGGTATTCATGTTGTCATGTTTTACATGATGGTTTTGCTTTTGAGCATAATGTAATTGTAAATACTGCAATGAGTTGGGTTATAAAGCTCCATAGGCAGTATGCTTTTGCTCTTCAGCACTTTTGTTGGGTCTAGGTGTGGTTTAACACTGAGGACGGTGTTCCCCTAAGGAGGAGGGGCCTGTAACAGCCCCAGGTTAAAATTTCGTGTAATAAAAGTTAATAAAGGTAAAATAAGGCCACGAGCAAGGGACACTTATTCCAAGCTGAATGTTGGGCAAAATATCCTAGTGGGCATCACTTATTGTGTTTTATAACAAAGAGAAATTGACAAAGGTGATGGCTAAGGCTTTGAAAATGCAAACTGGCATTAATTGGCATTCTATTTACGAAAATAATGGAAATTAGGAGAAAAGGAAGGTGAAAGGTCACAGGTTGCATGTGAGGAAGAAAATTAGGGAAAATAATAGAAAATTGAAGAAATTAGAGGCCTCATCAATAAAAAGACCTCAGAGCATTAATTGGTAGATTTTGGTTAGCTTATTGTCAGTTAGTGTTAGAATTTGTCCCAAGAGGAGAAAGACAATAAGCAAGCAAGGAAATGAAAGGAAAAGCAAGGAAAGGAAAGGAAAAATCAAAGAAGGAGAAGGAAAGCAAAGGAAGGCAAGGATAAAGTAGCTTCAGCGAGAATACTTGCAGGTAACATATTGCATGTGTGAATTCCTACCTGGTTTTGACATACATGCTATGTGCATGTTGGTATATGGTACGTTTGTTTTCATTGGCATGGATTCTCTCAAGATTTGACAGTGGATTTTACCATAGCCTTGCCATTTCCAAATAGCCATGTTGTGATGGGATTGTTCTTGGTTTGAACTTTGGATTGCTGGATGGTTTTGGAATCTGGGGTGAGGTGATCTTAGGAAGATTCCCTAAGGCCTAGGAATCCCTTGATTGGTAATGGCGGGATAGACGGTAAAGCCTAAGGGTGGAGACACCAGTTTAGGTGAGGTCACATGATGGTGAGCGTGAAGATGGTTTAACCTCTAGATTCCCTTAGTTTTTTATGGATTGGTTTATCCCATGAGATCCCACATTCATGCTTGGAATATGGCACGAGAGTGATTGGATAAAAGAATGATCCGGTTCAACCAATCTATGGTCGGGTGGAATGTGGAAGTCCCGAACCTGGTTGGTAATTGCCTATGTTTAATAAAAGCTAAGTTTCTCTTGCTTTTGGTAAGGTAATGTACTGGTTATTATGTGGCTTTAATGGTTTTCCTCTTATGGTTATTTATTTGGTTATATGTTGGTTATAAGCATGGTTGTATGACAAATCTTAGTCATGGCTCTATTCATGTTTTTACTCATAACTCAACAAATAATGAATACAATACCTAATTGATGTTATGACAGCTAAAGTGAGAAGGTAGAGACCCTTCTTGTTAAACCTGAGATAAGTTTTCAGTCCCTTATGTTCAAACTTGCATTCATGACCTGTAGGTTGCATATATACCAACTGTTTGACAAAATGTCAATCCTGGTTGGGGATGTTCAGGTCAGGTCCTAGTTCCATTTTTTGGTTTACAAGCATTGTCTTCATGTCTTTTATGATTTTTGTAAGTTTCATGGATTTCTGGGGAGAGGCTTAGCCCCAACCCTGGAAAGTAGCCTTAAATCGCGCATTCGTTGGCACAACACTGGCAGAAAAAGACCACAGTTGCACTGATGCGGGCCTATGGGAACGATTGGGAACCCATAGTCGCATGGAGGCCTTGGAAAGGGAGCGACGAGGGCTCTAGGTGAGGGAAAGGGTGAGTTGTCTCAGGGGTTGGACACCTAGAGGGGTTGGGTTACTCATATAGGTCCTGTGGCACCTAAGGGAAGTCAATAAAGTCTTTTTGTGTCGATTCCATTTCCTTAAGGTCATCTAGGAGGTTGAGTCATATCATAGTAACCCCTCACCTCATGTTTACCCCGGGTAATATGATGAAAGTGAGAAGATGTGAGAGGAGGCGACGTTACATTATAGACCATCATATGAGTACTCACCACTTGTTTTTTCTAGGCATAAATGGGATAGAGCATCAACTGAGTCTTGAGCATCAACTTGAGAGCACCTTTCTATGCATGCTGCTGAGACTGATCGTGGATTGAGGAGAGTATTAGATGAATCAGGAGAGGACCATCGTTCATTACATCATCATCATGGTATATATATGTTTATGTGCTAACGTAAATGATATTCATAGAATCATATGTACATACATATTAAATTGATTTTTGTCAATTTATCTTTATTATCCGTGTTGTAGGTAGAGGATATTGCATTGATTTTATGGTCAAATTCATATTATTTTGGGGTTGACTTAATTTTTTTATCGAGATTCCATAGTTTAACTTTGAATATTGAAATTTATTATTTTTTGACATTTTTTTAATTTTTTTTTCTGTAATTTGATTGGCTATGAAAATGAACATGTTATTGCTCACTACATGGATTAATGAGGCAAAAGTACACATGTCTCATCATAAAATATGGTCCATTAAACTTATTTGGCCTTTTTTTTATACTTAACCATTTAAAAAATCTATTGACACAAATTCCAATTACATAAGTCAAAAATTTAATTATAAAATATCTAAATTTATAAAATTTAAATTATTAAATACAAGTAATTTCTTAATAACATCTCACATTTAATAATTAAATTTTATATAAATTTAGATATTTTTATAATTAGATTTTTGACTTATGTAATTGGAATTTGTGTCAATACAAGTAAAACTTAATAACATCTCACACCCCGATCGGGGTGGGGAAAAGGGACCTGTATGGAGAAATGATGGGGGTCAGTGCATGGCAGCACAAGCCACATCTTAAGGCAATCATATTAAGGAATGCAGAGATGGCATGCAGGTGTGGCCGAAACCCGAGACAAGGAAGCGAAAAAATAATGGAGAAGGCAGGGGCGAAGGATGACAGCGTTCAGTCGGTGGAGTGCGGGATAGGTGGCGATAAATTACTAGGAGCAGGGGAAGGTAATACAGTAGATAAACTGAGGATTAGAAAGGTGGTGAAGGTAGAGACTATCTGGCAAAGAAACCCTGGTAACCGTCTCAAAAGAGGGCAGGGGGCAATGGCGGAGAGAGGAAGGAAGGCAGGAGAAAACACTTAAGAGGAAGGCAGACAGAAGGGCCAGGAAAAGGATAAGCAGGAAGTCTGGAACGTAAGAAAGAATGTTAAGCAGAGGGCAGAGGAGAAAGAAAGCCTGCAGGAGACCAAAAAACACTAGCTATCCAAAGAAAGAGAGGTAAGGAACAATAGGATGGAGAAGGAGCAGACGGAAGAAGAAGGAATTCGCGAGGAAGGAGAAATGGAGAACGGCAGTGAAGAGTGCATGGTGAAGGGGACTTTCGAGGTTGGACAAGGTAGTCGGGGTAACATTAGGGGAATACCCTCCAGAAGAGGTAAGGGTAGAAGGTGTAGGGGTAGTGGGAGAATTGGGCAAGCAGACCACTATGAAGCTGAGATGCCACCTCCAAATCGACAGAACAGAGGTCGACGAACTACGGAGCAGATAGCTCAGGAAGCAGAAAGAGCGTACAACGAAGGGACCAACGCGGAGATAAGAAGAATTATCGAAGAGTTGGAAAATAAATTTCTACAGGAGGCCTCAGATCCAGAAATGGAGGAATGGGGCATTCCTCTACCCGACCCAAGGAACACAAGGGGGCGTCTATCTCTATATAAACAGGCACTGCATGTCTATTGGGTTGTGAAGCGTCTTTTAGCAAAATCCATGGAACAGGTCGCCGAGGAGATGACAGATATAGCTCAAGGAATCTCGAACTTAAAAAGGGAGATGAAAAACCTCCAACTCACACTCCTGATGCAGGACAACAGGCTAGAGGAAATTCAAATTCTGCTGAAAAAGACAACTATCGTGCAGCGCGAGGAGGAGATCAAGCCGGAACTCATGGTAGATTGATTTGTTCTGCTCTATTTTCAAATGAACTTTCTGTTAGGCCTAAGAGAATCAGTTTTGTGGACATGTTTTGGAACTATAATAGCTGATAGGAATATAGAAATAGTATGGTGGTAGGGTAAAGTTTATGGTTTAAACCTAGTTATGTATATGCATATGCTATAAGTTGACACTCTCAGACCTATGGTGACCAATAGACCTGGTTTCTCTTCGGGGCAGGTTGAGGTCACCAATGACTGTACATATTCTATTTTGGTTGTATATAATAGAAAAGATCCTACAGTAGCTTACAAAAAAAAAACTTAATAACATCTCACAATATATATATATAGTACCTTAGTTAAGTAAGGATTTATTTGTGGTAAACCCATAATTTCATATACATGCATGGAACTATGACTTATTGACCACTATATTAAGTGTTTCTATCTTGTTACAATTAATTATATGTTTTACTAATTATATTTTCTTAAATTAAAAATTGTTTTCTTTAATTATAATATTTTCATAATTATTAATTTGTTTTAAATTAAACATAATATTTTTTTTATTTTTTTTTCTTTTTGTTATATAATATTCACTACCAATTAATTAATGTTTCCATGTGTTTCAACCAATTAAATATTTATAATTTAACCTTTAAAAAAAAAATGTTTTCTTTAGCTAAAACATTTTCATAATTATTTAATTTTGCAAAATAATATGAAAAGTTATTAAATATCTACTATATTTTTAAAAAATAGCTATAGTTATTGAAAATGTTCACGAAAATAGAATTTTATACTTCATGATAAGGACTAATAAAACATTATTATGGTTGTTGGGTAGGATTAAATTCTCCACTACACAATGTGAAATTCTAAATAACAAAATATCTTAATTTACCAATCAGTAAAATATAAATAAACCAGATTCCAAAATAACGAAATATCTCAATTTACGAATCAGTAAAATCTAAATAGTCCAGATTACAAACCTTAACAATAATTTGAATTCAATATTTTTACTTTAATGTAACTATATTTAAACTAAGCGGCACAGAGAAGCTACAATGTAGCACTTGTTAATTTAAAATAAATTCCATCTTTTTTAGGAGCATCTCTCACTAAGTCGATGAGAGTATCAGATCGATCAATTGAGGATCATCGTTCACATCATCATGGTATGGGATATATATGTTTATGTGCATTTACTTAAATGATAAATTGGTAGAATCATATGTGCATACATATTGAATTGTTTTTTGTTAATTTAACTTAATTAATTTCTAATTTTTTAGAAGCATCTTTCACTAGGTCATCGCGTGAGGGTGCTCAACATTCTCCTGGTGGTCGACAAGCTCAATCAACTCATGTACTTGGGCGTGATGGTGCTCAACCATCTTCAAGTGGTCATGAATCTCAATCGGATCATGATCCTCAATTTGGTAAATTATATAATTCAATTTTTTTAAGCAAATTTGTGTGTAAATAAATTGTATGTATATATACATGTATGTCTATTTTGCATGTATATAAATACATTGAAATGTTTTAATATTTATCTAATTATATTCAAGTAGGGGATGTAAACGAAGACGAAAATCAACATAGGCGAAGGAGGTTGATTCAAAAAGAAGACCATACACCAATTACCACGTATCCATCTGATATTCCTAACGAGCTTCCTTGGAAAACAAATATCCAACATTGTACGTTACAAAGGTGCACAACTCATTATTCAAAATTGAAGAATGATATTGGGAGGTTGGACCTCCTTACAAAGAGTCAACAAAGCTTAGAAATAGTTTTGCACTCTCTAAGTACATTTTTTGATATTTACAGGAACCTTGGGCCAACAAATGATGGTTTTATAGATATAATGAGGCGTAGAAAGGAAATATTGATGGGTCCTGATAAATGGTTCAAGGCAAATAGGAGGGTTACAAAAGCACATACCAAATCTATGTTTAATTTTAAAGAAGGGTGGAAAAGAAAGATGTTGAAGGTGCAATGTTTCAAGCACCCTGAAATAGCCCACCATGTGTATGATAGGTTCCTTGCAACATATGGAGAGCTACCATGGAATGATGAGGTTCCACATTATTTTGCTCAATTATTTTATGCACAGTTTTTTTGGGGTATGAAACATGATTATATTAACCTTCCATCTAAATATTATGGTATTGGAAAAGGCCAGACATATGAATAGAAGGGTGCATAACAGGATACTGAATTGCCTCACCCTCCGCCTCCTTTGATACCTCAACTACCACGTCTGGTAACTCTGCGATCAGAGATGGATACCACTTCTCAAATTGGTCGAGAAGCAAGGGATGTCATTCTAGACAACATACAGATTGCATTGACTGGAATTGATGTCAGTATAAATCAACAAAGAACACGAGTTGATGCACATGTTAATTTTGTATTTAAATTAGATGTGGAATATGAATATTGAAGAGGTTAGAGTGTATGCAAAGGCTTGTCGTGATGGCTGGTAAGACCTAATTGGTCATGAAGAAGAGGGCATGGTATCAGTATGTGTTAATGTCTAGGGTTGATATTTTAATGTAATGTAACGTACGTGTTAATGTTGATTCACATACATTTTGTAATTTTTTCATATATAATCTAACATGAATGTATCATATGTTCACCATTTGCAATTAAGTGGTTTATTGAACGAAAACTTTGATAATATAGCATTGTTGGGTTCGACTTCAAATGAAGATATGTTGAGAGATGTTAGTTTTTTTTAAGAACATGTTCATACTATTAATTTACTTTTATTATGTCAGTATTGTGAAGACATTTTTGTAAAAGAAATAATTATATAATTAAATGTTAACATATTTCCATTCCATCTCGCATTTTCGACACAATGTGACTCTCTTCCTCCCTTTTAGGAGATGTGCCAGATATCGGCTTGTCACAAGTATTGAATATTTCAATTTTGTTTTGTTATAAATTGAAGCAAATTTCGTAAAAAAATGAGATCTATCTTAAAATTTCAAAATGTTCGAATTTTAGGTTTGTGGAGACAGTTTTCCTTCTCCATGGACATCAGCGATGGAGTGAGTTATGGGGATTGGATTGTCTAGACAATTTGAAAAAATTGTTACAATTTTTTAATATTATGAGTTTATGCATTTTCATGTGCAATTTTAAATTTGTAATATATACATGTATATGTGTTGTACAAGGCATCCATGAGGGTGCAATGCAAGGGAAACACCACAATGTGTTGCATGGAATTTGAAACTTGAGTCAACTATGGGGATTGGATCGTATAGACAATTTGAAAAAGTTGTTACAATTTTTTAATATTATGAGTTCATGCATTTTCATGTGCAATTTTAAATTTTTGATATATACATGTATATGTGTTGTACAGGGCATCCACGAGGGCGCAATGCAGGGGGAACACCACAAGGTATTGCATGGAATTTGAAACCTTTTATAATTTTGTTTTGATGACAAAATACTCATTTAATTTTAATACATTAAAATTTAATTTAAAAGTACACAATCTTATGTATATATGCATATTACACATGTTGTGCAGAGCACCCATGAGGGTGAGGATGATGATAGATCGTAGATTGTAGCGAGATTCTCTTTGATGCATATTTTTATTTGACAATTTTTTTATTATATTTACTTTTATCAAGATAGAAATTTTGGACATATTTTAAATAAAACTTTTTATTATGAATTGATATTGAATATGCAAATTTTGGAGTTTATACATTTTGCATGATGATAATTACAATGTTAGTAGAATATAAAGTAGATTTGGGTTGATTCTTAGGTTTTGTGAAATTGTTTAATGAATAGTAAAATTGCAAATTATAAAACATGGTACATTTTGCATTCATGAATCTTATCATGGTATAGATGTCTAAAATAGTCATAACTTAAAATTGCATTATAAAACACGGTATATATTTTGCATTCATGAATAGATCATCGTCTTGTATAGAAGAGCTACTATGGATGTGGTTTGATACTTAACTTTTAAAATAAAGTTTTTCAAAGCAAACATACTATAAAATTGCATTATAATACATGGTACATTTTGCATGATGCATGGTTTGATGCTTAAAGTTTTTACATTTAAGTTCATGAATATGAAGCAATGAAAGTAAAATTGCATTTAGTTGGTACTTTGTATGGCTCACATGTGTAGAGTTTTAGAACCCAACTTTTGATACCCTTTGTAATAGTTGTAGTTTCCCCATGCCAACTTTTCAAGTGATGTACGCTTGAAGTTAAATGATAAGTAGAATGCATCAACTGATAAGTAGAATGCATGATTTATGGTGCATATATATGAGATATGTGGTTTTCACAAAATGACATTCCATTAAGCTTGTTATATACATATATTCTAAAGTTAAAGTACCTTCTTTGTCTTAAAGTTTGTCACTATTGCATTTTTCATGAAATCTGAGAAAGCTTAGAGACTCGGAATTAAAAATTGCAATGTTGAATCAACTAAAGTTGCATTAATCTCAATGTGGGCCTAATTTTTGTCTTAGTAAATGAAATTTTCAAATATTAAAACTATGTGTGGAGCATGCATCATTAGTTTTAATAGGTTCATATAATAGAGATTATGCAATGCACATATAGATGGTATATGCATTGTATGTACAGGACAAACACACAATAAAATGCATTTTTTTGACCTGATAAGATGTACAAGAGATACAAAACATTTGAAATTGATGGTAATGTGATTTATATAAAGTAAATAATGTCACTAAAAAGCACTAAAAATATTTGAAAAGATACCAAGATGGCATATAAAATAAAAATGCATTGCAGACATGATAGACGTATGATCAACAACAAACAATAAGATTGTGATGCTAAATCATTACATTATAGTAGTATTTGGAATCTTTGAACTTCATTTTAACTTAACAACAAAGGCACCACATTAATGAAAACAATTTTGTAATACCTAGTAGTAGCTAGATTGGACAACGTAAGAGTGCACAAAAAGAAAGGCTAACAATCTTCTTGAATTCTTTCTCATAGATGAATACAAGGAGAAGATATTGTTGGCCAATGCAGTTTAAAATATTCTAATGGAATGCCATCCTCAGTTATTCTTTCATGGTCAGCTTTTGACATTCTCCATTTTTTAACTTTTGATTTTTTTTCTTGATTGAACTTCTACCAAATTTATGCGTGTTGCACACACCAAGTGGCTATATTGACAACTTATGGCATCAAGATGATAGTATTGAAAGTAAACATGACCCTCTATTTGATGAGTTTCTTGGAAAAAATATCATTTCAGTATTTTAGACCCTCTTTCATATATAAAATCGTTATCATCATAGTCCTTGAATAACTTCATCTTTCATTCAGTGCACCGCATCAAATAATACTTGACATTTTCTATGTTGTTAATGGATGTGACTACAACAAAAACATCTCCTACACAATTAAAAAAATGTGCAAATTCATATCATCATTAACAAGAAATTAGCTATCAATGTGTACAATTTTATTAGATCTATATCTATATTTTAATTATTATCTATACTTATGCACAATCATTTAAAAACATTAACATATATATATATATATATATATATATATATATATATATATAATATATAGATATATTAATATTATAGAGCAATTCAAACGTTACCTTCTCTAACAAGATCAAAAAAATCTATCACCTTCAAATGACACTATTGTCTCCTTTGATTCCATCTATTCCAGGCTTGCAGATGACATTTTCCCCTTTTTATTAAGTGTTGTATGTTGCCAAGCTTTCACATACATATTGTTTTCACAAACATCATTGAATTATATGTCGTCTATGCAAAAGGACAAAAACGATATTCTTTTCTTTTATCAAATGCAAATGCATTTCGATACACTTTTGTTTTAATTGAATGCAATTTTCGAGTCCCTTTTACTATTTCAACTTCATATGGAATCAGTTTATCTACATCTTGGACTCCAATATGCCAAAAGAACTTGTAGTAAATTCAAACAAGAATTTAGATATGTGATTTAAAATACAATTTATATATAAAAAATAATCATCAATTAGTTATTTAAACTGTAATTTTAAAATTTTTAAAATTTAAAATTTAATAAAAAGCATCATTTATTAAAAATATATACAAGTTCATATATATGTACATACCTGCGTACCTCCTTTGACAGGTTAGTCTCATGGCTTAGTGCAGCAATGCACCATTGAACATCTTGATCAACTGAGACAAGTCGGTTCATAGAGTTGTCCATCTAATATCTTCGAAGTGTTTGTTTTATACATGCCCATATGCCATCATGTTCTCCTTTTCCATGACTACTCTCAAAGAAATTCCAACAATGTTTAATATTGGTTTTCATATGAAGACGACACAACCAAAAGAATGATCATGAAGATTTGAATTGGAATGCACATTCATCTGACCATATCCAATGTTCATTGAATTTCATTTCAACTTGTCCTAACAATGAACCACACTTGTTGGTTTGAAACGCGTCGACAGAAGAAATATCTTGTGATTTATGCCAAAAAATCTCTCTTAAACCTAAAATGGATCACAGAAGCCTCAATTCAACAATCATAAATCTTTTAAAAGTAATCTTATACAAAATGTGTGTATCATGTGTATGATCATTGTTGATATAAAAAAGATATTCTTTAATAACATGTTAATTCTCATGGGTGATTTCTATATGATCAACATTATGTTTAGCGTGTCTATATAGAACCTATACAAGCATAGAGACTTGGTAAGAATGATAATATTCACTTTGTATTTCATTTTGTGCAACAAATGTGTAATTTTTACCAAAATCAACTATCGATAAAATTGTCCCTGGTGGAAAAATTTCACGAGACTTTTTGATTTGCAGGTCCTTCCATCGAGCTCCATGAGAATGCTTGGTGTATTTATAAATTTATGTTTGAAAATTCTTCAAAATCTCTATCACAGAATTTCGTCTTCTTGTAAACCAATCTTTCTAGCACTTGTACTACCACTTGCACCAATCGAAATATGGATATATTCATATCTCTTCCATTCTACTTTTATGTTGGACAATGATTGATCATTCATATCAATAGTATATTTGTTGTGAAACAAAGTCAAATTTCCATAATGATCACATTTTTTACCACCAACACATTTCTTTTGGTAAAATAATTCATGATTTTCTCTTCCACGTAGAATCTGGGATATCAAATCATGGATAGTGGAAGGAAGAGGTGAATTTCTCCATAATGTTTTACCAAAATTAAGGAAGTTATCATAATATAATTGAAATTCCACATGATAACGACACCAACAAGTGTCACATACAATGATAGGCTTAACATACCATGGGTTTTATTGCACAAAAATATTGATTAAGACATTAACTCCACGATTCTCTTCTTTGAACTTATTGAACTACTCTGTCTGAGTGATGTCCAAGATATATTTTGGATGTTCTTCATATTGATTTTGTGCATTCTTCGTCGCATCACATCCCTTTATTTTGGTGAAACACGTGAATTTTTCATCCAATATACACATACCATATTTTTAACATTTTCTCCAAGTCTATCTTTGTATGGTTTCCTACAGATGACTATCCAGCAAGCAAGCTCATCATTTTTATCTATTTACAATCGAAATTTCCTATGTTTGTGCAATTATTTTCGTGAGGTCCCTAATGCTTTTGCCATAGATTTTATCAAACAATTTTCTTTAGCATTTAATGAAACCATTGTTCTTTGTATTGCTCTATGTGCATCTAGATCACTTTTCTTTCTAGATCTTCCAATTGATTTTAGAGCATTGCTTATATTTTGAATCACATTCTCCTTCACCTTTTTATCTTCCTCTTTTTTTTCTTCTTTTTTTTTTTTTTTTTTCGAATGCCCAATAGAGTTGTAGCTTTTTTTAATTTCTTCAATTTTAAGAAACCTCTCAAAATTTGAGCTTGACGTGTCACATTTTCATCTTTGAAGAACTTATCAATAATGAGATTAACACGATATCATATAAAATGGTCGGTTTTTTTATCTCCGTATGTGCCAATGTCAACATTTTCTAACATCTCATCATCAATATTGATTTCATCTATACATACGAGAATTTAATGTAAATGAATATAAATATATATTAAAAAAAAAAAAAAAAAATAATAAAATAAATAAAATAATAAAATAAAATAAAATAAATAAATAATAAAATAAAATAATATAAATAAATAATAATAAATAATATAAATAATAAATAAATAATAAAATAAAATAAAAAATAATAAAAATAAAAAAATAAAATAAATAAAAAATAAAAAATAAAAAATAAAAAAATAAAAATAAAATAAAAAAAATAGTGAATGAAATTGAAACTAGTAAATATGTATAATTTCAATAATACATGAAATATATATACGTATTTATGGGTGGTTCAACTTCTTCACTTGAATCTCTTTCAACATCTTCAACAACATCATCAATGGCTCATTCATTTTCTTCTTCACTTTGTCTTTCAACATTTTTAATCTCATCATCAATGTTATGAGGAAAATATCTTTTTGTTTACATTGCAAACATTTTTCCAATTAGTTCATCAAATAAAATTTAAATTGCACAATACACTATTAAATTTTAAATATCATTTATAATATGTACATTTACATAACTTGTTTAACTTCTTATTGAAATTAATTTATGCTTTCAATATTTAAGTGTTCTTCCTTCTTTCTTTTGTAATAGTTTCTTGAGTATTCTCTACGAGCATTAATGTCTCTAATATGATCATATATTCTCTTGCAATTTATTCAATTCCCTATGATAATTCAATCTATATATATTTTTAAAAATTTAATGAAAATTTTGTATTAAGAAATATAATCTCAAAGCAAAAAAATTATACCTTAAAAAAAATTATAATCATGGAGAAGAAAGTGGGCAATAGACATTTTCATTAAAAGAAAAGTTTGAAAGAAAAAAATTACTAAAACCTTAAAAAAAAAAATCATACCTATGCTATCCACGAACTTATTTACCTATTCAAGAAATTTGTTACTCAAAAAAAGTTGTTATCTAAAATCTAGCCCAAAAAAGTTCCATATCCAAAAGATAGATCCAAAAAAAATTGCTAGATCCATTTAGCATATAAACAAAAACCCTATATTCTACTTCAACCGTATCAATCCTCAAAGATAAGTCAACAACCAGCCCTACTCAACAAAAATATCATCAAACCAAACCCTAGGTAATAACACTCAACTTAGTAACTTCAATAGTAAACCCTTTTGATTGGCACCATTAATCAACCTGAATAATTATTTGATCTACCAATATAATGACAAACTAGCACTAGAAATAAATCCTAAATATTCATACAACCAAACCCTAAATCGAGAGTTTTGACAAGTTCAGCTTAAACTAACAATTCACCATTCTTCAATAACAAACTCAATGAAAGATATGATAAAGTTTTTTTTGTAAATATAAATACAAGTCAAGTGACCCTCATCTGGACATCATCATGATCATTCTTCTTTCTTTGGTTTGACTCACACAAGTCTAAGGTGACTCACGGAGATTAGTTCGTACAGGTCTGAAATTGCAAGGTCCAAAGCTCGTACATGAGATCTAGGGTTTTTCCTTTCCAGTCGTAGGGATGACACTGTGATTTTTCGGTTGCAACTGTAGGCACATAGGCTAATGAGTGTGGTTGAAAAGTTTCAGTTGCATGCATGTACACTCTTTGTGTGCGGTTGGAAACTAGGGTTTGATTTTTTAGTTGACTGTAGAATTCAACAGTTGAGCGCAAACAGTGACAATTGACCACAGGCTTCTAAATCAACATTTGATCATTAGCATTTTTGGGTTCATCTCTTGGATATTTTTTAGTTGATTTTGTTGAATAGTTTTGTGGTTGAAGATATGGATCATTATACTCTCTCTTTGTTGAAACATTCAATGATAATTTAATAAGAAGAGGAACTACCAACTACATTACTCAGGAACTCAACGTATTCAAGCTCGAATCGTAGTTATTCTATGCTCAATTCATTTAGGGCTTGACTCATGGGACCCGCTTTAAATCAAGGTTCAGACTACAAGTGAGGTCAGGGTCGACTTAATGTAGATTAGTCAGGGGTCTATACTACAAACGAGGTCAGGTCCGACTTAATGTAGACCAGTTAAGGGTTGGATCGACTAATTCACTTACATCAAGTAAATAATTTCTAATTGAAAGTTGACATCGACCTGTGCTACTACAATCTATCATGTAGCAATTCCAATTATATTCAAATTAAGAATCTTGATGAATTCTTTGATACAACATGTCAACTCTTTTAACATTGAAACAAAATTTTCCTTTAACCACGATCTGGTCTGTTAGTCCTCTCAAGGGATGACTCACTGTTGATTTGGCACTAATGAATTTGTTTATTTAATTCACACAATATTAAAATCAATTCCTCAATAAGCCTTAATTATGACACAAGATTTCTTCTATGATGGATTCACTAATAAACTCATTAATAGTTCATGTTCACTTAGGTTCAAAACTCTGCAAATTATGACTTACATGCAGACAAGAACTGTTGTCAATCACGCACATAGAATAAAACAATTTGTGGACACAAATAATTTCCTCTCATTCAATATAGTGTACATACATCTATAGAACCATTTCATGCTAACATTTACGTCCTTATGGCATGATATTACATTATTTGACCATCCCCTTCATCCATAGGTTTACATGGCATTTATACAAAATATAAATAAACATAATTTGTTTTCAGATTCTATCATTTTGCTAATTGCTCCTAATATCTTTGCTAGATTTACCCTTATAATCAGTCAAATCCATAAAATCCTCAAAGGTCTCTCCCACAACTCTCGAGATATACTCAACAAATGTAGATTTTAATTACATATGAATCAATCCTATACAATCCTTCTAGAACTTAAACAAAGAAAATGTAGGAAAAATTCAACAATTCTAAGAATTAGGGAACCCACACCCTTAGTAAAATAAAGGCTACCTGGGCCTTTTCAAAGTGATTGTTTTGGAGGAAAATACTCTTGCATCAACCTAGCAGAGTGCCCCCTTCCACAGTGTTTTCACTTGATAACCTATCCTTCTTTCTAGATCTACTCTCATTTTCTCCATTAGTTCTTTCTTCTTGTCCCAAGGGACTTTGCATGTCTCTATGACTAATCCCCAACTCATGTTGCCTCTACCTTTGTAAGTCTATTAGGCTTTGCAATATGACTGCAATTACCTTCACTTGTTTCTCTTGTGCTCTAACAAGCCTCTCCTTCTCATCCTTACAACTCCTTATTTCAGCTCTTAAGCTCCTTAATGTACCCATCCAATCAAGAGAGTTTACCTCCCTTCCTCGTCCAACTGATATTTCCTCTTCATATGCCCTTACTTCTTCATATCCCTATTGTGATTGATAAAAGCTATATTGCACCATTCCACTATTCGTTCCTTGGTCTTGTAGTTCTATGTTGTACCATCCTTTGTTGTATTGGAAAATCAAAGATATTATATTAGGATTTGATTCTTCGATCTTGATAATTACTTGTGAGTGTGTTTGCTTCTTCTATTTCTTTATTATCTTATCTTTCATCAAGCAATTATACATACATGAAGATCACAAAACAAGGGACACAAGATATATGCACATGCTAGGGAAAAACCCCCCTCGAGGGGAAAACCTAGTCAAAGTAATTCGTCCTTTCAATAGTATTCTTTCAAACTCTTCACCCTAAACCAAGACCAAACTTTCCCTCCAAACCATGTCAGCCTCCAATATCTTCGACCTCTTTCCAACAACTTTGACTATGCAGCAAATCCCAATAACATGCAACTTCTCGCAGGAGTAAAACCTTAGGAGACTTCAATCTCATAAACCAAACCACGAAACAGAGAGAGATGCAAAAAATTCAATTTTTCTCCTCTAGAGACTCCCCCAAACTCACACTTTTTTCCTCCTTCTGGCAGCAGGCTTTGCATCCCGAGCACTTCCTAGAATATATCAAATTGCTTGTGAGAGTGATGCTTCTAAATGACTTCGACTTCCTTCTTTATATAGCCTTCTAGTGGGTCGAATTAGGGTCTATAGGCTGACTTGACCTTGCTTAGGCCAACATTTTGTGGACAATACATAATTCATATTTTTCTTGATACAAAACCTTTTTACGTGATCCGAAAGCCCAAGAAGGGTCTCTTTGAATGTACAATAACTCTATAAACTCAATATTAATCCTAGGAGTCCATAATGGGGACTTTGACTATATAATGATAACCCAAGCATGAAACCCATGCTTTAATAAGTCATTGTTACAATAATAAAATTTATTTTATTTATTCTTTTGACAGATACATTACATAATGACTCAAGTACATTATTAAAGACCGAACATAGTTACTTTTCCAACATGTTGTTCATGTAGGCTTTAACATTCATGTGTTATTACGCACACATAATTGTTATATTTTAACAAGTTTTAAATGCATACTAAACATTATCATCTTGGCTTTCTATTGGATATTCGTTGGTGTAAAGTTAGTTGCAAAATTACACCTTAGTTAGCACATCAATATCAATAAAATCATATTAATCATTGGTACCTTGCTACATGTGTATGTATATCACAATTAAGACATGCCCAACAATACACACAATCAATCCATAGAATAATCAAGTTTCTAACATTATCACAAGGCTTTAAGGCCTTTCTTAATATCCAAAGGTCCAATGTTGAACCTTAGCTATGTTGATAATGTGATAGAGCCCATCCAGTCCAAGTGTTGAACATGGAAAATTTAATACCACTCTGTAACATACCCTGTTCTAACCCTAGCCCCAACTAAGGCTATAAAGAGGTAGTTACTATGACGACCTGAACTCAAAAGTCTAGTCATGGAAGTGGGGTTTTTTTCCATTCTTTTTCAACTTATTCAAAACACAATATGGGTAACATCATTATGTTCGTCTAGTTGAGACCTTTCCAACAATATAAAATCGTCTCGATTCAAATCCCAGATCAAAATATATGGCCATTCAAAGATCGTCATATCAGAGAATGCCCCATCATCTTGACTTCCCATGTGGCTATCCAAGTCAGCCAATTCACTACCACATGATAGCATTACCTTAGTTTTCGACTCGTTCATATCGTGTCATGCATAGTCCCTTTTCTATAGCCCACGTGGACCAAAATATCACATATAAACGTTATGTGCAACATACACATGTGTGGGCCCTTAATGGCCATGTCACCCCTTGGGGAATAAATCTGGGAAGTATTAATAATGTTCCCCATTGGAATTATTGGGGACAACCTTTCGAGATACATGGCAATGTACACCATGCGACAAGCTTAGCCACCCTCTTGACTTCTACACAAAAAATCATGCCACGCAGTGCTAGACACCACCAAATGAGCCTCGCACACCAAGCCACCCCAAGGATTGGATCTTGGGACTTCTACCTTGCTCTTCGTCCAAAATATCCAGGGTTTAAGGTCCAGGGTGATGTCATCGGTCCTAATCATTAGGATGACTTCATCTTTAGTCATGCCCTTCGAATCGTGTGTCACGTTATCGTGAGTCCCAACACCGAGGTTTCTTGTCATCGCACAATCCACATATAGTCATGCTATAAGGGAGGGTTTGGAATTTGATTTATCTTTAATCGTTTAATCCAAGCCCATGCAACACGCCCAGTTAACAACCCCACCAACCACGTCCTTCCGAGGATAAAATCCCAGGAGTTTCCGTTGGGACTCTATTTGAAACCTCTAGGGAGATTGTTCAAAGGATTATCCAACAATGATTAAGCATTAAAATCTCAATTCCCTAGATTTATCCTTGGTTAGGCACTTGATACTGTGCCTGGTCATGGGGTAGAAAAGGTTTACACCATTTCCTTCTGAAGTCTTGTGATTTGGAATTAAGAATTCTAGCCATGTGCCTTGTAACTATTAAAGCACATATAAGGGTCTTCGTTGAGGCCTCCGACTCATGGTCCGTAGATATTCAAAGGTATGAGCAAGCCTATTCGGGCTATCCCTTATGAGCTTTGCAAGATCTCGACCAACTTGACCTATAGGTTGCGAACACACACACACACATATATATCATAAATAGAGAGAGACAATTGCTAATCCTCCTGAACTTACAATTTATAAACCAAAGGCTACAGTACACATAATTTTCATATAATAATTTAATTAATTAATAGAGGTTGTCTACCTCTTCATACACAAGCCATTTAGAACAATTTGTAGACTCGGGTTATATATAAGAATAAATTTCCTAAGGAAAACATTCAGGGGCACTTCTAGACATGTATTCACATTCCTTATTGTTAACATGAACAATTTATCAACACAATAACCATATATACCAACATGTCAACGCAAGTAATTATTCATTAACATAGATTCCCATCTCTTCATGCTCAGGTTGTCTTAGGTGAGTTTCAAGCTCAAACATATCCACAAGAAATGAAACATTTCTCAAATATTTACACAAGATATTAATATTCCTTACTCATGTAGGAAACATCACTCTTCAACATTATCAAGACATTATTCCGGCACAACAAACAAATATATGATAATCACAAGCAAAATTCATAATAAAATACTTATCTTGTGAGATATTTGGCAACTGAGAACGGGACTCTCACTCTCCATTCAACCTTAGACAAGCTACAACCACATTTACTTGTCGTTGTCACCCCCAAGCCAGATTCCATTTCTTGAGGGGGAGTGCTTTTGAGAGGAAACTTAACCAATATTGACAACCGAAACAAGATGTCATCGGGTAACTTTACCTTCATCCACTAGCTACACAAGCTTCCACTCAATCCTCCAGACTTTACAAACATAATTAACATCCATGTCAGGATACCATAGTACAAAGAGTCTCGACTCACTTTCAAGGGAAGAGATTCCACATCAAGGGAAGGTTCATTAATAGATAAGCTACTTATGGGTAAATAGATCACCTATCTAGGTAGTTCATCAGCAATTCAAGCACCAAAGCTTCATCCCCAAGGCAACCCTTGGTGGTTCATCAGCCCTCACAAGTACCTGAGTGTCTCTTTCCAATCCAGTAGGTTCATAAATCCATAAACTTCTAGTGGGTTCTTCAGCCTTTAGGCAAGCCATTTCTCTTCATAATGTTTTCAACTAGAAAACCTCTTTGAGGGTTCCTCAGTTGATTCACCTCCTCCATATCTCAATCTTGTAATTTTAATTGTTGCTCTCCCCGACACCTCCGATCCTTAAAGGAAATTTTTCTCTTTTTTTTGTCAATGCTCACCACTATTTTTTTGTTTTCCTTCACGCATGTTTAGAGAATGAGTTCTCTCTTCATTGTATATGCATGTTTAATGCCTTATTCCCACCCCCCCCCACCCCATGGACTTGTTTCTGATGCCCTTAACAGACCAACCATCTGTCTTTTTTCCAAGGCTCCACATATTCAACCTCCTTAAACAACGCAACCCATTTTTTTCCTTTAATGTTTTGACATATTTGCTTGTTATTAGGGCCAAAGGACACATGGGCATGCCCTTGTATCTTTAGCTAACTTTATTACACAATCATCCCATTAAACTTCTTAGCCAACCATGGTGTTGGCATTATGGCACAGGTTTGGAGCTATGGCACAGGTGTTGTCCTTGATGGCAACCTTCTTTGGTATCAGATCTCAGTTCAGGCACTCAGAAAGTAGAAAAAGACATATACGCAGGTTCATCTAGACGAAGGCGCGTTTACACGCGGGTTATATACAAAAGTGCGTATATGTTGGGGATCATTCTTTTGGTCCTTGGCAGTTAGATCTTGGAACTTGAGCCTTTGTTTTGGACCATGGCGTCTCGTCAGATGTGTTGATCCTAGTTTTGGGTTCATGGTATTGGAATGTTATGGTTTTGGACCATGGTATTGGGGAAGGCTTAAGGCTATAAAAGAGGAAGGAGATCTGGTGACAAATCACCATCTGAATTATAATTGAAGATCTGATAAAGTGCTAGAGCTGGTATATTGGGTGGTGATGCAGATCTGGATCTGAAGGTAGGAGGAACCTTAGCGCAAAAGGAAGGATAAGTTCTATTCATAATCTTTAAGCCTGAATGGCAGTATCTTTGTATGATTTTGATCTGCTAGATGTGGCGTTTGTTTGATCTATAAGTCTAATAATCTGGGTTAATTAGTGATTGAATATCTGGAAGAGTGTGTTGTCCTTTATAGATCTGTATGCAGGTTCAGTAAGGCAAAGACGCATATACACGCAGTTTTATTGAAGTAAAGGGGCGTATACGCAGGTTGTTCCATATGCAGAAGCGTATGCACGCTAGTTTCAAGCTGTTGAAATAGCGTATATAATCTAAGTTGTGATCTAGCTGCTTCTAACTATTGCTGCTGTGTTTTAGGTTCTGTTTTCTGGTGTATGGTTTCTGGTACCGTGTTTTGGGTACAGTTGTAAGAAGAATATCTACTTGATTCAGATCTAATTTGTGAAAAGGATATTGGTTGATTCTTGATGATTGTTTGATGTTCATGGATCCAGTCTGAAAATTGATGAAACATGGTCCCTGGTTCAAGAAAGAGAAGGTTGTAGCCTTCTACGTACTAGTATCTTGGCTAGTGCAAGAGCTAAGGGGGTTGTAGCTCCCTTCCAGGAGTAGCTGGAAAACGAGAGAGAGTTGTAGCTCTCTGCAGGTTGCAGCCTGCGTACTGGTAAAGGACTGCACCAGTACATT
>APFE030119980.1:140450-168966 GCA_000404065.3 Pinus taeda | reverse complement strand
ATCCAATACCATGGACTGAAAACCATCGCATCCAAAAAACATGTGCAAAAATCATGCACAAAACCATAGGTGGGTCCACCCAACCTAACATATGGTTCAAAACCAAAATTTTCCGGGCCGCTGCCCCGGACCCCATAAAGTGGGGTTACGAGTACCCCTCAAACCCCCTGTTAACTATGTGGAAAGAATATAACACAACCCCACATAAACTAGTCAAGAAGTAGATATCCTCAATAGTGAAAGGGATGGATTTACCTCTAATCTGGAACAACTGGTTGGTAGGATCCCATGCATAGAGAATATATTACAACAAATTGATTTGTTGCCTCATGCTAGATATGCAGAAGAATTTTAGCAAGCCACAGTTCCGCAATGTAGTCACTGTACCTAGTTCATGTAAAACAATCATTTCCTCTTCTTCATGCTCATATTTGCACCATGTAATGACCATTTTGATTCGATGAATCTCTAAAAAATAAACAAGAGAAGAATTAGGATCCTGATTTGGGCAAAAATAGGCAAAATTTCCATGAAAAATCAATGCATAAAATTTCCTCCTTGCGCCCATCGCACACTAGCTATGTACTGGGTGGGATGCATACTAACTGGCTAATGGCTAGCTCAGTATGCATCGCACCTTTCAATGTGTACTAGGTGCGATGGGGAGAGAACGAACTGTTCAAACCCTAGAGGCCCAGAAAAATAGGAAAACATGCTCAGAATTAGAAACGGAAAGAATGTAATTGAAGAGCTTAGGGTTAGGTCCTACTTGGTCCAGATGGCGCAGAAGATAGTCCACAGAATCTCCCAGAATCAACTGATGAAAATCGAGGGGGAAAACACCTCCAAAGCTCCAAAAATTCCAAATTTAAATGAAATGGTAAAAATGAGAGGTAAAAACTACTTTTAAGTTACTATTCATGTAATTCAAGTAAGATATTGGTATTTAACTTATTTTTCAAGCATGTATTTAAATTCTAGTCAGTTTGATGGAGCAATTGAAGAGGTGTACGCCTGTCAAGAGAACATAGTGTTAATGGTGAATTGAACATCTCTGACTATTATCACGAGCAGTTTTACATGAAGTTAAAGATCATTAAAAAATCAACCTAGCAATGAGCATATGTTCCCCCAAAGTTCAAGCTCATTAAAAAATGAACCCACCTTTGGTAAATAACCTTTGCGATCGCATTGCTATCAAATTTTAAGCCTTGGTTGTGTTCTTACCATCACCTCCACTTTTTAGCTGATCATACGCCTCCACTTGATTGCTTACCCTTTTGAGGAATAGTTGTGACGAGTGATTCTATTAGCCACCGTCTTTACACTACCATGATTGAAAAGTTCCAAACTTACCTGAAACCAGATGCTACCCGAAAACATCACTCATTCCTCAAAAATGAGTCTCTTTTAAGCTCTTTTTAGACTCGTAAAATATAAAACGATTTCCGAGCAATTGGCCTCTCCAGCTTGTTAAAGTGATTGGAAGTGCCATCCCTCGTCTATATTTTAATCTTTTTGGACCTGAGGAATCATTACACAAAAAGATCGAGCACTTGTCTTCTTCGGCTCACTAAAGTGATTGGAAAAGTCATCCTTTCGTATTATTTTATACTTTTTCGGACTTAAGGGATTATATTACGAAAAAGGACTATTAGAGTTTCCTTCCCGAATCTTTTCAGACTCTCTAAAACTAAAAAGGACCAAGTTATCTTTGTCATTAAACTCGTGAAAACAATAGCGACAAACATGTCCATATGGACAAGAGTTTGTTTCACTGTTGCTAGGCTTGCTAAAACATAGCGACAGGTTTGCCCGAAGGGAAAATTATAGAAAAAGAATATGTTATCCTCCTCAAGCTTGACAAAAATAAAGAGGTATTGGTCAGCAATGACCGGGGAAAAATTTGGAAGAAAACTTGAAGAACTTTATTGGTAGCAGGTTGCTCTTGAACATGACACTTTCACTCCATCACCATGATTGAGTCTGGTTGGGTTATTCCATTCACTTGTCATATCACCATTGGTCCTCCGTACCATCCATTTTTGGGGTTAATGCTACCAATCCATTTCAATATCACCGATATGTTCAAGAGAAGTCACTTAGAGAATTCACCAATGCAACTAACGCCTCATCTGTTGCAATACCTTCACTCTCCATTTTTCATGACCGCCACCCTAAACCTTGTATCATCAGATCGTTTTCACCTCCACAAAATCATTTTTTCCATTTCATGTCATAGATGCGGCATTTATTAAGGCCCTCCTACGATGGGTCACTTCTTGTCGACATCAGTTCATTATCCAAGAAATTGACCTAGGAACAACCCTTTCAGTACTTTGAAGCTTGCATGCTTCAATGGAAAGTTTCTCACTTCTAGTGATAGGTTTACATCAATGGCCTTCAACCAAAATATTTTGCATGGTGTTCAACATCGACTCATGTATTCACACCACATGAATTGTACTACAGCACCTTGAGGGTCATTATCATTATCGGTGATTCCTCTTGTGCCTGTTAACATCTTTCATCATTGGCTGGTAATCAGGTGATGTCTTTCCATGTTCGACATCAGAACATCTTTTCACATGGATCGACTTGTACTTCGGGAAAAGATTGAACGAGTTTGAAGACCCCAGATCTAGTTTCATCCATCGAGGCTACGATATATTTAGGAAAATAAAGACATTAAAATGTACTCCATAACTACACAGATAATCATCCAAGCTAAAGGATGATGGCTCCACCAGAATCATCAGTCTGCCACATAGACGATTGTCTATCCTATGTACATCAAAATGAATTTATAAAGCTAAGCATGGGAATGCTTGCCTCAGCTAGATCATAAAAATATTATGAAGATAATGTATTATATTGTATCTTATTACAGGTCACCATCCAATTCGAAAAACCTTGGATCCTCATGATAAAGCATTTCACCCGACATCAAAAGATTTATGACCTCATGCTTTAGGGGGAAGCTGTTATAGACATATTTGGGCACTACAACCCCAATCACATATTTCCATAAACCAAGGGCTTCTAAACCCCTAAAAATGTTCTTTCATACCCTAAAGGGTCAAGGTCAACTGATTACATCGTTTCCTAGAAGTTCTCCCTGAAAAACTACTCAGAACTGGTCAAACCTAGACCATACAGACTGCTCCATGCTAAGGGTGTGATGCATCTCACCTGCTACACATAGAGGGTGTGATGCATACTGAAAATCCCTTCTGTAGGGTGTGATGAGCAAGAACAGACAAATGGCAGAGGCAGTTTGCTAGGTGGAAACCCAGAGATTCTTCTAGAAATTGCTCATTTGACACTTGCCTCTCTGAATTCACCCAAGGATGAGTAAGAGATCATGAAATCTCCAAGCAGAACCAATAACTATTAGTGAAATAACACTAATCAAAATCCCAGAAGCTAACTCACCCCCTGCAAATATCTATATATGGATCCCTCATCCTAGAGATCCAAAGGCTGGAATTTTGTATTTTGTAAGGAAGTGTTGTTGGTTTCTCTGTGAAACATTGTATTCTTGGGTGATCTAGTCTTTTCATGAGGTGAAGAGGGCTTTCATGTTGGGAGGATGGCACTGGATCAGACAGTTGGGTTGTAATCCTCCCTTCTACTACTTCTATCAATAAAGCTATTTGAGTTTTCTTCCATGTACTTGTATATCTGTGAATCTTGTATTTGTTTATGCATGTGTATGGTTAATGTACACATGATCCTATATTGTTTATGGTGATAGATCTCTATGCTTTGATGGTATTCTACTGCTTCGACTCTACAGGTGTTCTTTGAAGCGGGACAAGTGAGAAAAGAGTGGCGAAAGCTCTATCAAAGGAGAGAGGAAACAAGCAAGGAGCCAAGCGAAATACTGAGGTTGGTATTCTCTGCTTCTCTCTCATCTATCTCTCATAAAAGAAAACACAAGTAACTTTGAATTGTTTGTTTCTAAGATAGATACCCATCTTGGTGGGACTAGAAACTATGAATGGACACTAGTTTTCCCAGAAACACACCTTGCCCTACAGCCTAAATATCAGGGAGTATCATTCTCCTAACAAAATGAGAGATGCACTAGAAGGGACCCCAATGTATAAGGAAGCATTGTAGAGACTAAAAAGTCAACTAGATTGACTTCAAACTCAGTCCACTATTTCTTTTGTGAATGTTAGAAGGGAGAAAGGAGGAAGAAGAAAGAAAGTAGTGGGAGGAGATAGAGAAGCATGCAAGATTTTATCCACAAGAGGAGTAGACTACAACATAGGCCTGGGATGTCAGGGAGGCCACCAAAGAAATGAAAGGCATGGACATATATTGAGTTTCTTAGAGGATGAGCAACACTTTCAATAGGGGGTGATGAAGAGGCTCACCAATGGGTAAATTATATGGACCTTAATACAACTCTCCAGCTTACTAAAATCAAATTTTCTCATAATTATTTACATGTTTTGTTATAGTTTTCTCAATGAGAATGTTAAAGATGAGATGTCATGTATAGTTGTCTAATGTGGATTGATTCTAGGTTTTGGAGCAAGCTTTTGCTAATTAAAGTGCAGGAACTTGAAGGAGACAAGCAAGAGGGATTTTAGGAGATGGGATCTCCCTCCTTAACTCCTCATTCACTTGAAGATTCCTCCATCGGATCTCATCAACTCAGAGTTGCAAGCAGCCGAGCCATTAAGATCATTGGTAGCCAAGCTAGTGATAGTTGAAGACTATTTGATATCGAGATTGGGAGCTAAGCCTCCCTCAATTTTAGGAAGTTTTTAGTAACTTCAATTGTATAAATAAGAATGCCTAGAGCCTCATTAGGATTCAGATTTTTGTTCATTGTAGCGAAGAAGCATTTTCGAGTTGGAACATTGTGACTAATAACTCTTGTGTATTTTTGATATTTTAATGAAAATGAGAAGCATTCCCTTGATCCAATGCTGATTTTACTCACAGGGTTGAAGCTCTTGGGTTTAAGCCCCAACCCTAGTAATAAAGGTTCCTCTTTTTGTATATGTATGCTTAGATTACATTCATAGTTAGCTGTTGAACTTATTTTGGTGTTGTTAGTTTGTAAGCATTCTTATGATTAATTAGTTTGCCTCCATTTATGGATAGTTATAAAAATGGTATCATAGTGACAAAAGAAATTTTAGAAAGGCTGGTGATAGTGATATTCACCTCATCTCTCTCTTTTGGGATCATGGCTTGAGGGACACTTTCATACAGTCCAAAACAAAAATTCTTGCTTTGCTGCATAATCTAGAGTTTCTTAATGACTAGCTCATTATCTTTAAGTTTCTTAGGATAATTTTCAATTTTCATTTCTGATATCTTAGGTCTTGTATTGATTTCAAAGCACTTCCATTGATGCACTTAGCCATTAGATGGTAATAGCTTTGTTTTCTTCCATTTAATAAATGTTTCCTATGTATAGGTGAATTTGTGTATAGATGCATACAAGAATGTGTGTTCTTGCAGGAGATTCTACATTTCAGGGAGAGCTCCTCTCATTTTCCTCATCCAAGCCTTATCCACCCATGTCACCAAAATCCACTGAAATCTCAATCGGAATTCTTTTTTTATAAGCGAAATTCATCATTTCCATTGAGCAAATCCAACCATCTTGAAGTACTTGATTGAGCTCAGGATAGTGTTCACGCCCTCCATGCCTTATTCTCCCATTCTCTACCTTTCCCAAGCTTCATTCCACCTTCTAAACCAATTCCTAAGCTTTCGTCGTATTCCGGTAGTAAAATAGGGGATCCTATAGAACTATGACATCATGTAGTTTTCCTGTAGGAAATCCTGTAGCAGCCTGCTTTGAGCTCAAATTTAGAAAAATCATCACTAAAGTTGGGATTATGCCTCTACTTTACCTCCATACCATTAATACCATTCTAAACCTCTTCCTTCGTACCTATCTCCCCTGCCAAAGAATAAGTGAATATTAGCATTTACATTCATAAAAAGAAAAGATAAAGAAAAAGAGTTCTTTCATTTTTGAATTAGCACATGCATGTAGGAGTTAATATTCCCTAGATTAGATTCCATGCTCAATAGTTTGAGTCATCACATGTGATAAATAGGGTTAAGCTAGGTTTCTTTTGCAAGAAAAATGTGTCAATGAGTAGATAGAGGATTTCATGTTACTTTACAAGAATCTTCCAATTCAATCTTTCATTCTTTAAAATAGGGAGCATTTCTTTTCTTTCATTTAGGATAATTTTCCCTTCTCTAATTGGTAGTAAGACTTCTTCTAGCCAATAGAAGGTTGGTTTGATAAACCCTAATGGTCTATCACCTTAGTTGAATAGTGACAAATGTAGAGCATTACATATATTTTTGTATGCAACACTGTCACCTACAAGTTTGTATGAACCTTGGGTTGATGAAGTAAAGTTGGTAGCCCCAGGAGTTGCAACATTCTTGTTGCAATACTGGTGCTCATAAGTCATAAACCTAACCATTTTCGTAGACCAACCCAACCTAGTATGATACATATAAAATCAAGATCTTAATGTAATAACCCTAATCATCTAGTTATTAGCATACAACAACAACAAGTTATATGTTATTATAACCTAATCATCAAGCTAACTATCATAAAATAAAAATAAGGATGCATACAAACATAGGTTACTATCATTCATGACTATCTGACACATGTGCATATGACTACACTAATCAACTAGAATCTATCATGTATTTAACCATAACATCAATAGAATGCAATGCATACATATAACCATAATGCATTTAACAATCCATAACCTACATACCTGCATGCCCACCATAGAAACATGTATGATGATCTATTATTACACTGAAGTTTAGTGCTGCAATCTTTCTCTGATGATCTACATCCCCTACTCTATCTTAGCCAACACATTAGCATCATGATGACCTAAAATGCATACAATGACTTCACAATGCATGTCTCAGCTACCATAAATGCATAACCATAACCATGACAATGTGTGCATAACAACATATAGACACTAACATGCATAACAAATATATATACAACTGACATGCATTCATGACAAACACATCCCAACAACAACATCACCAACCTTCACATGGTGACATCACTACCACCATAAAAATGCAGCAAGCACATGGACTACAAGCATAAGGAAAAAATATGAAACTGACATGAATGCATGACCAACACACTACCTATCCTGTCCGACGGGTGAACCATGCTCTAATACCACTTTGTAACACCCTACTCCCACATCTACCCAAGTAACTGTCCAACTGGGGTAAACATGTGATGAGAAGTTACTATGATATGATTCGACCTCCTAAGTCACATTAAGGAAGTGGAACCAATGGAAACACACCATACAAACCTTCCCCAACAACAACAAGACTCTCAAGAACTATCCCAACCTCTCAGGTAACCAACCCCTGAGTTTGTAGACCAATTAACCCCCATACTCTCCCATGATATGGGCATGCCAACGTCCATAGGGCTCTAGATGCTACCACAACATGGCATGCCAACCTTTAAGGACTATTTTTCTTAGTGTTGTGGCAGAGTCCTTGATATTTGAGCCACCTTTTTATGCATAGAGCCCAGGCCACTACCCAGAATTGAACGACACCTCCAGAAAGAAAGAGAACAAGGGAATGATGATACAAATGCAATTACTTAAGAAATCCCTTGACTAGAACTCTACTAGCCATGACACACATTTCATCAAACATATCAGAAATATGTAATCTACAGGTGTGAAAAACATATCTAAGCATAGGGGTCTCATACTTAGATGAGAATCGATATGAGGCATTATTCGCTTATCACTTTAGATACATTATCATCTATTAGGGCATAGATACATTTTTCATTCATTTACAGGTAAAAACATGATGAGATCCATACATAGCCATTTTCATCATACATGTTCATAACCAACATAATAGCAATAGAAATACCAAGGAAACAACAACCATATAATCCACATATAAACCAGTATAATACACATGAGATTACAAGGAGAAATAACTTCATATTAATGATGAAAAAGGCAACCTAGTATGGGACTACCACATTCCACCTATCTGTAGACATGGCTAAGGCAAATCTATCTTTAGCTAGTCACCCACATGCCATATTCCAAGCACGAATATGGTTTCCCATAAACACATTAACCAAAACCATCCATGGCTTCTAGAAGCAAAACCACCTCAACCCATCAAATAGTGATTCCACCTCATGGTCAGACATCACAAAATCATCATTAGATTGGTCTCTACCCAAGTCTTCCATGGCTCCAAAGCATTTGTTCCAACCAAGGCTTCCAAGACTAGTAACTGAACCCACAAATGTGATCGGGCTTCCAGAGCGTTTGTCTAACCAAGGCTTATAGGACTAGTAACTCAACCCACCAAGGGATTCTAGAGAATTTTTCCAATGAATGCTTCCAAGACTAGTAACTCAACCCAAGCTGTTACAGGGCTTCCAGAATGTTTGTCCAACCAAGGCTCCCAAGAACTAGTAACTCCATCCAAGCTAAAGGTAACATGAGAACCAACTAGAAAAACAAGGAAATGAACCCGCAATGCCATGGCTATCTAGGAAATGGAAAGGATAGAAAAACCCACTATCAATCTAGGCAATCCCCCATGCCAATGAAAAATCATGACCAATAAACCACATGCATGTGCAATGCATGAAAAAATAGTTACAAAAACATACATGCAACTTGCTACCTGCAAGAAAACCAGATGTAGTTCCCAATCTCGATGTCCTCCTGTGTTTTCCTTCTCTTACTTTGCCTTCTTGCTTCAAAACTCCAAGTATGCCACACTCTCTAAGGGTGCTACAAGAAACCCCAAGTGTCCAATAGTATGAGAGAGAGAGAATAGAAGAGATCGCTACCAAAACATGTCCAAACTAAAAGCTTACACCGACCCAACTTACCCACTGATCCTCGAAAGAATTTTTTTATTAATGAGGCCTCTCTTTTTTTCATTTTTCATTATTTTCCTTCAATTTCCTCCTCACATGCAACCCGTGACCCTAATTTCCTTTATTTTTCATAAATAATATGTCAATAAATGCCTCTTACCTTTCTATTGTAGTAGTTACAACCACCCTCCAAAATTTTGGCTCACATGCAAATTTTGGAGCCTACCTTGGATCCTACAATCGATCTTCCTTGGTCACTTTTTGGTAAGATTATGATCTCAAGCTTCCCCTCCTTGATCTTAAGAGTTTCTAATCTTCTCATTTTTATGCAACATGTGTCATATTTGGGCATAGGGTTTTTTTTTTCATGCAAAGGCAATGTTTTTTTGCTTCAAGGGAAAGCGTGCACGCATGAGTTGTCATCATCACATAGACATGTTTCACACTCCACATACTCTTGTCACGAAGGTTGTTGCATCAAGCAAAGTATGTTTTATATATTCTGGATGGTCTATGTTGCATCACTAAGAGTTCGTGTGCAATCACAGTCAAGTCTTATCGATGTTTACATATGTTTCACTGATCTCACACTTAGCCAATTTCCAAAGCAACTTAGCCTCATTCAGCCTGCTATAATTGTGCATTTTTCTTATGCAACCACCAAGATTCCTCCCTTACCTACTGGAACTCCAAAGTGTAAAGAGACCCCAACATTCTTTAGCATCCAAAAATGTGCAGTGGTTTCCCTCAATGTCTTCCCCCATCGGAACCCACTGTCTCCAGAATTGTGCAGTATTGTACCTTAGATGCTCAGTCTTCCTTGCAACCTAAAACTGTGCAGATATGTCATCCTGGAACACATATTGTGGTAGTGCCTTGCATCCAAAAACTATGCAATATTGCCTTTCAGCTGTCTGGGCTGCACTGCACTAAAAAATGCATAGAGGTATCCTCCCAGGACCCCCATCCTATAATAGTGTCCTATGCCTCAAAATTAAGCAGTGTTGTCCAAGTTGCTTTGTCTATATTGCTTCTAGAAACTGTGAAAATGGGCCTCCCATGGCCTCATTCCGACAGCAGTCACTGCCTGCAGAAGCTACACTAATGTATATCCCAGTGACTATAGGAAAATGTGACATACTGAGATCACTCCCAAGAAGTTGAGGAGAAGGAACAAGGAACCAAGTGACGGAAAAATATCAGGACTACATGCAAACTCCATCGGATGCAAGATCATCTCGAGGGTAAGTATGGTAATAAAATAACACCTTTAGAGGTACACCTCTTAGTTGAGTTTATAATATTGTTTTTCATTATCATATCATCCTATCTTTAGTAACATGCATGCATGCAAAACACAAAAAGTCATTTCTTGTGTTTCGTCTACATGTCTTCCTTCCTTTTCGCTTGTTTGACCAACTATCATCTTTGGCATGTTGATTGTCATGTCATGCTTGCAACCTTGTTCTAGTGATATCAAAGGTTTGTCTTCATGTGCAAGAGTTTTTTCGACTATGTAAACACCCATCACACTCACACACAATGTTGTAAGAACTATCATGCAAGTGTTGTCACGCCCATCTGAAGGTCTATCCGAAGTGTTGCACTTTGTCGCTTTCACCATTAGATAGTCCTGCAGTCAATCACACTAAGCATATGTTGTCTTGTGGTTTGATGTGTCTTATCATCAAGTCATGTTGAGTGTGTGTTCGCAAGGTCATGTATACACAATTTCACTCACTCACACACTTAGCCATTTTTCTAAAAATCTATCGACCATACCACCCTCCATCAGCCAGTCCTTCAGTGAGATACACTACGCAGTCTCAACCCTTAGTGACCAAGCACTGTTGCCCAGAACTGTGCAGAGCCTGAGGCTACCCTCCAGGTAGTATGCTCTACACAATCTTGGAATCAACCTGGCTGGTTGTTACCCAAAACAATGCAGAAGTTACCCAAGAAGCCATCATAGTTTGCACTTCCCGCAAGCCTATCTATCAAGCCTCCTACTGGTCAACTGACGAATTTGACTAAAGAAGAGACCCAGGGCTACACTCATCCCCAAAACTATGCAGAATATGTTAGCCTACCTACCCACACGTCTTGAATAAATTGCGTAGACATGAGGGATAGACACCCAATACCTATCGCTCCACTATCCTAGGGAATTATGCAATTTTGTTAGGCAATCCCCCTACCAGCCTGCTTTCCACTCCTTCTGAAAATTACATAGTTTACATCGATAGTCCACCTGCTTCATGACACCTTGCTCAGTACAAAAACTACATAGATATTTCCTTCATGACTACCTCCAAGATATGTGCAGTTCTAACCAGCAAGCTCCCGCAACCCGATCCCAGCCTGCTCTAGAAATCTGCATAGTTTTCACTGCCAATGCCTCCTACTGCCCATAATTTCTTCCCTAGAAAAACTACACAATTCTGTGTCCCAGATGAGCCAGATCTTGCAGATGTCACTGTTATCTCGGACTGCTCAACCTAGCCTCTTAGCGACCTCTGCGCATTTTTTCCTAACTGTGTCTTGGAGCCTCGCATCGTAGCCTAACATGTGATCTACACTATTTCAGAGCCTTTTTCTTTCTCCTGGTCACCTACATCCAGAAACAAAAAATAATGCATCATGTTAGACTAGGGGATTTTTGGATCTGATGTCATCTCATCATGATTGATTGTAGAAAAGGGTACATTGATGAGACATAGCTCAATGACGAATAGGATAAACAAGGAGCACATGCTAGAAAACATTCTCACGGTTGGACAAACACACGAACCATACCAAGTAGCAAGTGAAGGAGACACATCGCATGCATGAATCATCAATCAAACACCAAGACAATTGAGGACTCCGCACACTTTGCGATGTGGAGGTGAACCTATGGTACACCACGAGCACACTCATCACTCAGCAATAGTGTAGCTCGACATGAAAAGCATAGCCAATATGTGCATACCAGTAGTGTCATGTTGAGTTGTGTCATGAGTCACCTCAACCACATCACTACTTTGGGTCATACTTGTGTAATCAATGTAATGTAACGTGGAAGTCCAAGAGACCCATGGATGAATTTAAAGAGTCATGTAATTTGAAGAGTCATGTACATCGAATAGTCATGAGGGAAGTCGAAGAGTCACAAGGGCCAGTTTCACCCTTGGCTATATATACCCCTCATTTGTACATGCAAATTAATTTTCACCTCCACTCCTCCCACATAGCCTTGAGAGTCTGTAATATTTTCTTTTAGGAGTGAGCAGTGGCTGCAACACTCCACTACTGGGGCTAGTGATGTATGGTGTACAAATGTGTCTTGGAACTTTCACTTAACTTAGAAGCCTGTCACAGGCCAGCATGTTTTCACACATGTATTGAATTTTTTTGTAAGACCATTCTTTGGATGCTTGTAATGCATGTTTCTTTAACTTGTACTAAGATAGTTGAACTATTTTAGTTGTTTTACTGCATATATTCTTGGAAATGTGTTGTATCGATTGTTATCATTGTCTCACCCATGTGGACTACTCTACCAAACACTAGAGAAACTCATTCTTGTAAACTTGTTATAAAGACCATTGCACTCATGTGGATTACTCCAGTGGGTGTTGCCCGTGATATCTATTCACCTTTGTGTTTGTGACTGCAACATCTTTGTGGACTACTCCGTTGGAAGTTGCATAGATCCTACTATGTTGTGTGTCTCTAATTGAGTTGGGACTCTTCGCTTTCTACTTGAGACTCACTCTCACCCTCTCCCTCTGTAGTGAAATAAATTTGACACAAGCAACAATAGGTACTCGCTAGGCACATGAACCTTGCTATTTGAGGAATAAGTATAACACTCTCATGTGCTGACAAGAAAGAGCTAAGGAATATCTTTAAGATAATGGAAACTTAGCCATCGTACCGGATGGGACTCCTACACCAAACAGTGTGAGGTCTAGTTGGGACTTCATATTGGGCAGATCCCATGAATGTTCGTAGATCCAACATCATCAACATTTTTGGCACTACAAGAAGGGTGAGATGGCAAGTTGAGTCCTCACAGTCTATTTTGAATCTTCACATGCTTATCATGAATAACCACATAATTTCTCCTCCATAGTGTGTGTATTATGGAAACAACGTTGAATCTCGGAAGAGTTTTGGAATGACATGGAACGTAACACATACTATGGTGAAGGTGAAGAAACCTTGCTTAGACATGCAATTGGCTTTGTAGGCTCTTATGAAAGGCATGAAATCTATGAATATTCCATGACCTATGCATTGTTCACATACACACTTTGAGTGAACCCACTGCTACTATATGGCACATTGCCCAAAAAATCTATTCACTCTTTCCATCATCTGCTCATAGATATAGACCATGCTTTAAATATTTTTTATTGTAAAGCACTCAATAAAGAAATTTTGAAATTGTGGAAAGAACATGATGAATTTGTTGAAAAATTTCAAACGTGCTTTCCTAATCTTGCATATCCATTTCCTGGAGATGAAATTGATTGGGAATTCCTCGATGGAAGATTTAAGTATTCTCTTCACATCTCCGAAAATCCATAATTCTTGGAATCATTCAAACCCCTCCCAACATACCTCATCGTTATAGCTCCCAAATCTAAGATGGAAAAGGTCATTGTCATAAGTGACTGCCTGTCCTCGTCTCATCAAATAGATCTAGCTCCACAGTGTGAGGTGGGAGAAGGTACATGCACATCTATTGAAATATCACATCCTCCCACCCCACTTGCTCTTAATGTCCACACAAATTTGTCTTGCAAGCCTACTGGTTGTCACATGGATTCATTCCCTCAACCTTCATCCCCGCATTCCATTGATACACCATATTATACTGTGTTGTCTTCTCCCATTATGGACTCCACATCTTGTGTTCATGAGGATCAAGTTATTGACGGAGTTGGTGCTATGCAGGCAAAGTGCGCTATCATTCATGGTGAGTGTGTGTAGGAATCTAATGAAGAACCTACTGTGAAGGATGACTCCCTTCCATCCATGCCTCATCCACTCTATCATGACATCTCTTGTGATTCTACCACTTTTGATTTTCCTTGTGAAAACTCATCTCCAATTGTTTCTACTTTCGATCATTCACAAGAAACATTAGATATCATATTGTCATTACACTGTAGAGAGGATATATCTTCCTTTGAAAATTTGTCCCATCTGTCATCTTTCATTTCTGAAAACATAAAGGTTGAACATCCTTGTTCCTCATCTACCCCTCTCCATGATTCATCAAATCATGAGGATTCCGATGAACATCCCAAATTTTCTAATCGTGGTTTTCATGATCTTTGTACTTCTTCATTTGATCACGATGTTGATTTAGTTGTTGTTAATCTTTCTAAGCCACTGGTATCCAATGATCTATTTATGGACGAAGTGGAAACATTGTAGGCTATCAAAGCACTTCAGACTAAGCTCATGGTTATGTTAGGCCCTTGTCATCCTAAGGTTAGTTCCACTTCCAATTAAGAAATTTGTGAAACACCCAAGGCTCCTCATCACTCATCTATCTACACTGAAGATCAATCCAACACACAGATTTCACTTCCTCCGCCAAGATCACATGATCCCATCGCTTGTGCACTGGAGGAATCATACATATCAAGCACACTTGCAAAGAGTAATTTGTCTCTCTTTCTCATATTTGCTTGTCTATCACAGTGAAAAGACTATGCATGCTTATCATCTGCACACAGTGTGTCACAACACCATGTTAAGTTCACATAATGATTTTCTCGCACTTTCACTCTTTTCTTCTTTGTAGACACGTTTAAACTTGGAATGTGTTGGTCTTCACTGTTAAATCTTTCTTATTCACTAGTTTACATGTATATCTTTCTTGTTTACCTTGCCTTTTACAAGATGGGCCACCCAATGCATCGGTGGCTACATTGGAAATATCACTTCACGTGAGTAGGCCCATGCACTATTTAGCATAGGAGTAAGAGTAGTGTTTTATTTCTTGCTTTGCACTGCTTTCTCGTTCACATGTTTGTTTTCTTGCTTACTTGGTTTGGTTTGCTTGCTTTCTTTCTTTGCTTATTTTTCTTTTGCTTTCCTTTTGCTTTTTATTTTTCTCTCTTTTCTTGCTCATGTCTGTAGGTTAGACTTACATGAAAACATGTTTGGTTCTGGAGACAAGCCGAGAAAATATAAGAGGTCTTGTACAACTATCAACATCTAGTTATCTGTTGTCCTCTCTCTTTATGAAGAGCTTGTTATCTTCATTCAATGATTCCTTGATGGAAAATACTTTTTTTTCAGAGTGAGTCTTGGTGAAAATACAACGCTTGCACTATTAACTAGTACCGCCTACTCTAATAGGTTATTTTGGGGTAATCCTTGTCATCTCAGTCAAGTAGAGTAAGGTGAGGGGGAAAACCTTAAAAAGCATGTCAGAAGTATACATAACATAGGTCTCTGAACGAACAACCTCTTTCTCTCTCAATTAGTCAAGATCCCTCTTCCATCTATGAAATAAATAAGTGACTATGCAAAGTTCTTTGAAAAATGAGAAAAATGAAAAATGAATAAGGAAAAAGAAGAGAAAGGCTTCCTACATAGAGAGGTGATACTAGTAGCTCTGTCGAGTTACTGACCAGGCTTGCTAGAAGCAGAGTGATGCTTATGTGCTTGTGTGACTCTATCGGTGTACTGCCCAAGCTTGCTGGCAGCGAAGCAACACCAAAGATGAAACTTAAACTCTGGCAGTTATATTACTTGTGCATGAATATAACCCTCATCCCCAATAAAAAAAAACTAACTTGGCTTGGTATGTGTGCTGGATGATTAAGAGAATGGTAGGGACTACATCTTTCACACAAGCTAGTGTATAAACCATCATGATCAAAGAATCGAACAATACTTCTGGAAGGGTTAGACTCTTTTTTCATGAAACAAGGTCCATACAGAGAGATGAAGTTCTACTAGTATGTCACTAATGTTGTAGCAGCTACAACCACCCTTCAAAATTTTGGTTCACATGAAAATTTTGGAGCCGACCATGGATCCTGTAATCGATCATCCTTGGTCACTTGTTGGTAAGCTGATGATCTCAAGATTCCCCTCCTTGATCTTAAGAATTTCTCATATTCTCATCTTTATGTAGCATGTGCCATCCTTGGGAATAGGGGTTGTTGTTTATCATGCAAAGGGAATGTTGTTTTGCTTTGAGGGAAACCATGCATGCATGATTTATCATCATCACAGAGACATGTTTCACACTCACTTCATGCACTCATGTCACAAAGGTTGTTGCATCAAGAAGAGTATGTTTTATACATTATGGATGGTCTATGTTACATCACTAGGTGTTCGTGTGTGATCACAGTCAAGTCTTATCGATGTTTACATATATTTCACTAATCTCACACTTAGCCAATTTCCCAAGCAACTTAGCCTCATTCAGTCTCTCATAATTGTGCACTTTTCTTCTAGAACCATCAAGCTTCCTCCCTTTCTTGTTGGAACTTTGCAGTGTGCAAATACTCTAGCATCCCCTGGCATCCAAAATTGCGCAATGGTTTCCCCTAGTGTGTTTCCCCAACCAAAACCCGTTGTCTTCAGAAATTGCACACTATTGTCCATCAACTGTTTAGTATGCCTTGCAACCTAAAACTGCACAGATGTATCCTCCCAGAACCCATCCTGTGACAACACCTTGCATCCAGAATATCACAATATTACCTCTCCATTGTCTAGGCTGCACTACACTTAGAAATTACATAGAGGTGTCCTCTTAGGACCCCCATCTTGCAGTAGTGTCCTGTGCCTCAAAATTGTGCAGTGTTGTCCAAGCTACTCTGTCTATCATACATTCAAAAACTACACAAATGGGCTTCTTAGGGCCTCATTCAGGCAGCAGTGACTACCCATTGAAGCTATTATGATCTACCTCATGTGACTACAGGAAAAGGTGACATGTTGAGATCAATTTCAAGGAGTTGAGGAGAAGGACCAAAGAATGAAGTGACGAAAAAAGAATAGGACTACATGCAAACTCTGTCAGATTCATGATCATCTCGAAGGTAAGTATGGGAAGTAAAGAACACCTTTCAAGGTACACCTCTTAGTTGAGTTTGCAGGACTGTGTTTCATTGTCATATCATCCTGTCTTCAGTAACATGCATGTGTGCGAAAAAAAAGAAGTAATTTTATGTGTTTCCTCTACATGACTTCCTTCGTTTTCTCTTGTTTTACCAACTTTTTTCTTCAGCATGTCGATTTCCATGTTGTGCTTGCGACCTTGTTCTAGTGATATCGAAGGTTTGTCTTCATGTGCATGAGTTGTTTCGACTATGTAAACACCCATCATACTCACACACAATGTTGTAAGAACTGACGTGCAAGTGTCATCATGGTCATCTAAAGGTCTATCTGAAGTGTCACACTTGTTGCTTTCACCATTAGACAGTTCCAGAGTCAGTCACACTGAGCATATGTTGTCTTGTTGTTTGAGGTGTCTTGTCATCGAGTCCTGTTGAGTGTGTGTTCACAAGGTCATGTATACATGAGTTCACTCACTCACACACTTAGCCTTTTTTTCCAAAAATCTATTGATCGGACCACCCTTCATCAGCGCAACCTCCACTTAGCTGCACTACGCATTCTCAACCCTCAATAACCAAGCACTGTTGCCCAGAACTGTATAGAGCTTGAGGCTTCCCTCTAGGCATTCTACTCTACACAATAATGGAATCAACCTGGCTGGTTGTCACCCAAAAAGACATAGAAGTTACCCAAGAAGCCATCTCAGTCTACACTTCCTGCAAGCCTATTCATCAAGCCTCCTACTGGTCAGTCGAAGAATTTGACTAAAGCAGTGACCCAGGGCTACACTCATCCCTAAAACTACACAGAAGCTATAAGCCTTCCTTCTTGCATTGTATGAAGAAATCGTGCAAACATGAGGGACATGCACCCACTACATGTCACTTCACTATCCCAGGAAATTGTGCAATTTTGTTAGGCAGTCCCCTTGCTAGCTTGGTTGCCACTCCTCCATAAAAATGCATTTTTCATGGACAGTCCACTGGCAACTTGACACCCCGCTCAAACCTAAAACTATGTGAATATGTCCTTCTTTACTTCCTCCTAGATCTACGTAGTTCTCACCAACAGGCTCCTGCAACCTGATCCCGGCCTCCTCTAGAAATTTGCGTAGTTTTCATTGCCAGTGCCTCCTACTGCCCACATTTCCCTCCCTATAAAAACTACGCAATTTTTCCTCCTAGCTCAGCCAGATCCTGTAGATGTCACTTCTTTCGCAAACTACTCAACCCAGCCTCTTAGTGACCTCTAAACACTTTTTCTTAACAATGTCCTAGAGTCTCGCATCTAGGCCTTACATGTGCTCTACATTGTTTTAGAGCCTTGCCCTTTCTCCTCACCACCTCCACGCGAAAATGAAAGACAATGGATCATGGTAGACTAGGGGGTTTCTAGATTTGATGTCATCTCATCATGATTTATTACCAAAATAGATACATGAATTAGACATGGTGGAATGACGAACAATATGTACAAGGAGTGCATGCTAGAAGGTTGGCTTGTAGTTGGATGAACACACAAAGCATACCAAGTGGCAAGTGAAGGAGACACATGCACATTCATGAACCATCAAGTGAACACCAAGACCATTGAGGACTCCACACACTTTTCCATGCAAAGGTGAAGTTATGGTACACCATGGGCACACTCATCACTCAACAACATAGTAGCTTGACATGAATAGCACAACCAACATGTGCATACCAATAATGTCATGTCAATTTGTGTCATCAGTCACCTCAGCCACATTACTACTTTGGGTCATACTTGTGTGATACTGTAATGTATCATGGAAGTCTAAGAGACCCATGGATGAAGTTAAAGAGTCATGTAAGTCGAAGAGTCATATATGTCAAATAGTCATGAGAGAATTCAAAGAGTCACAAGTGCCAGTTTCACCCTTGGCTATATATACCCCTCATCTGTACATGAAAATGAATTTTCACCTTGGCTCCTCCCACATAGCTTTGAGATTATGTAATATTTTCTTTGAGGAGAAAGCAGTAGCTCCAATGCTCCACTACTAGGGCTAGTCATGTATGGTGTATGGATGTGTCTTGGAATGTTTTCTTAACTTGGAAGCCTATCATAAGCTAGCATATTTTCACACATGTATTGTATTCGTTTGTAGGACTATTCTTTATATGTTTTTAATGCATGTTTCTTTAACCTGTGCTAAGATATTTGAACTATTTTGGTTTTTAAGTGCATATTCTATTGGAAATGTGTTGTATCAGTTGTTATCATTGTCTCGCTCATGTGGACTACTTTGTTGAACACTAGACAGACTCATTATTTTAAACCTGTTATAATGACCATCGTACTCATGTGGACTACTCTACTGGGTGTTGTACTTGATATATGTTCACCTTTGTGTTTGTGACTGCTGCATCCGTGTAGACTACTTTGCCAAAAGTTGTGCAGATCCTACTATGTTGTGTGTCTCTAAATGAGTTGGAACTATTCCCTTTCGACTTAAGACTCACTCTCACCCTCTCCCTATGCAGTGAAAGAACTTTGACACAAGCAACACTAAGCACTCACCAGGTACATGAACCTTAATGTTTGAAAACTATGTATACCGCTCTCATGTGCTGACAAGCAAGAGCTAAGGTATATCTTTAAGATAATGGGAATCAGGCCATTATATTGGATGGGACTCCTACACCAAACAATGTTAGGTCTAGTTAGGGCTTCATATCTGGGAGATCCCCTGAATGTTGGTGCGTCTAACATCATCAACATTTTCCAAATCCCTTTCCATTGCCTTTGCCAATTTCCTTATCCATAATAAATTGAATGAACACCCACTAGGATGTTTTTTCCCATAATTCAGCTTGGAATATGTGTCCCATCATTGTGGTCTTATATATTTTTACATGGATTTTTAACCAAGGCTATTATAGTAATGTGTGAAGGTCTCAATAGAGAGCATTATGAAGTGAGTGGTGAGAATTTGTAAGGTCACGTGACACCCATGTGGCCTCCACTCAAACATGTTAGCATGAGGGGCCTTCGGGGTTGCTTTCAAGTCACACTACTTGGTTGTATTACTTCTCATGAAATTTAATACTATCATAGGTGAGGGGTGGTAATCAGTGGGAAGTTGAGCTTGGTTCTGTTGGGGCTTTGTTACATTAGTATGTTAATTTTTCTTAGGGATATATTGTTCTTTGTTTTGGATAATTTCATTTTAAACATTTTTATCATTTTCACATCACATTTACCCTATAAGATATTAACATCATTAGAAAGTATGTAGAAAGAACAATAACATCAACATTATAGTGGAACATAAAGGAACAACAAAAGAAAAGCATACACAAATAGAGACACTAGAATTTGGTCGGAGACTAGGGAAAAACCCCACAAGGTGGAAAACCTAGAATTCAATTCTTCTTCTTATATTAGATATTTGTTGATTGTTCAACTAAGATACAAAATACATCCATAGGGAGATACATCATCCAAACAAAAAAGTTTCTGCTCAGAATCAAATATATGTCAGACATTATACCAACAAGACCTCACGTTATATATTAGGGTTTCTCTTCAATGTTGAGGGCTATGAATATGTACATGATGCCATACCAATATGATGTCTCCATATATACCAAAACGGATCTACATATATGAATGATTCCATGTCAATGCTTCTTTGCAAACATACATGATGTCATTCCAATACTGCTCTACAAACATTTATTGTGTCATGCCAATACTTCTATGAAAACATATAAAACAATACCAATAGTGCTCTTATCAAAGATGAAAAAGAATCCATACATACTGCAGAGACCATACCAATATATATGATGACGTAATTTCATACTTATAACTATAGTGAGAGAACAAAGTATAGATGTCAGACTTATGACTCGAATATCAATACCATACAAAATGTAGAGGAAACGATGCCATACATATCATGGATCTAATCCGAATTGGATCCACAAAAGACTGTCAAGAACCTTGACTGTATTGATTGGAACAAATCCTTGAAAATTCTGAAACAACGATCAAAAAACGCCTTGAACTAGTGGCAATAGCCGCCAACGTGGAATGACAAGGACCTCAGTCAAAGTGCGCTGACCGAGGCCCATGGAGACTGCGTAGGAGGTCAAAGAAGCCCCTCGGAGCCCTGAATCTGGAAAAGGAGGAGATTTTGATGCATGATTAGCGCATCACTAGGCAAACAAGGCTAAAATGGAAAAGACTTAAGCACTCCATCGCGTTCAGATCTGGAGAACCGCAGGCGGAGAAACAAAAAGTGCTAAAGGACAAAGGCGGGACCTGCGCTTTGGAAAACTGGCGGTATCGATTGGGGCTCCCTTGAACAGTAAGAGGTTTTGGAGGAGAGAGGAGCGATCCCACTTAGTGATCGACGTGTGGTAGCGGAGGTGAGAGAAAAACCACCGTGATCACGTGCTATCGATTGAGCAAGTCAACCATGCTCAACATGTGTATGACGTTGGATTTGGAGGAGCCCAGATTGGATGGCTGAGATTGCGCCCGATGGAGGAAGCATAATCGACACGGGATTAAGCCGCATTCTAAAGGGATTTGGAGTACGTTTGAGTGCCATAGTGGAGAAAGAACACATACATGGCGTAACAGAAGAAACAAACTAACGAATCATGCTGGCACCAGTTAGATGGGGACACGTGGCACTTCCCAAGCATTCATGCTGATGCCGAACAGGGAACTCCAATTATAGCTCCAAAAGGTGAATCGACGCAGGTGGGAGAGGAACTGAACAGGCATAGGGATCGAATGGTTAAAGCCATGAACAGAGACAGTCGAAGGGGGGATTTTGGAGAGGAGTCCAAGTGACCAAGAGAGACAATGAATAGTGCACCCCAAGAGAAGGATTGAACACAAAGAATAGTAAAGCCAAGCATAGGAGACAGAAGGCCGAGCTAATCACATGTAGCATTGAGCACTAGAGAGCTTGAAGATTCAAGCCTTCCCATAGAGGAATCTGCCTAGACTGAGCATCACATTTGGCTCTTTCCACTGTAGACCAAGGGTCACAGAGCTGGTAGGAAGAACAAGAGTCTGTGTATTCTGAGTGGCTTGGGGAATCCAAGAACCACCCTGCTAAGAAAACCTACTTCAGGAGAACTCGCATTGAGTCCCTGTATTGTAATTTCTTTGTTGTAAGACACAATAAAACAAGGCCACCACTAAAGTTGGACCGAAGATGTAGCCCTGGAGAATAGGGTGAACTCCTTATTAAAAATTGTTTGTGTCTTATGTTGCTTACTGTATTTCTCTTCTGTCTTTCCATTTAAATGTCTTTGTATTGGAAATCTGGTCAAACTGTTGTTTCAATAACACAGAACACACACACCAGCACATGAGTCTGTAATACCTTTTGTTTAATAAATCTTCAACTGAGGTCACTCATAGGGTGATTATCAAATCAAGTGGTATCAGAGCTGAGGCTGCAAGGTTAGTCAAGCTTGTGTTGGTTTAGCTATGAATGCTCACTAGATCAAAGCTCAAATTAGGAGAAGGAGAGTTGGTGGAAACTAATCCTGAAATTGGGAGAGTCTATTCTCGGAAGACAATGTCAGAAGAAGGTTCTATAGGGCGAGACCCTCAATTCATAGAAAGTTTCCTAGCTATAAAGTCTATGGTAGAAGAAATGTATAGGGACTTTAGAAAGCATAAGGATGAAGATTCATCAGGCTCTAAATGAGATAAAGAAGAAGATGAGTCTCATTCCCATGACCACTCCAAAGGAAAGGGGAAAGAAGAAAGCTTTCCTACACCTCCTAATAGCCCTGTGCATAATAAGAAAGCATCCTTGATTAAATTGGATGTCAAATTTGATTTACATATATATGATGGAGAGATAAATATTGAAAAGTTGGACAATTGGATTAGGCAAATTGATGTGTATTGTAGAGTACAAAACATAGACTCAGACAAGAGTAAGATTCAGTTGGCAAGCCTATGCCTAGGAGGCACTGCCTTGGTTTGGTGGGAAGGCAGAACCCAAGCTGATATGAAAGGACATGGTAATACCATCTCTGTCTGGAGTGAATTTGTTGCTGCAATCAAAAAGTAGTTCTATCCATTGGCCTACATGCAACAAGCCACGATGAGTTGGCAAACTCTTCGGCAGTTGAAAGGGCAAAGTGTACAAGGGTATACTCAAGAATTTAGAAAGAGAGCATTAATGTTGGGTATCTCATTAGACTCACCAGAGACTCTTTTGAAGTACATTGGTGGTCTACACAGCTACATGAGGCATACCATCCTCATGTTTAATCCCACTAGTATAGATGAAGTATATGTACAAGCTACTCATCTAGAAGCTAGAGGAAAGAATGGAAATCCGGAAGTTGGGGGACCATCCCAACCCACTGTAAGCAAGATGCTTGGAAGACTGCTTTCAAAACAAAGTAGGGATTGTATGAATGGTTGGTTATGCCTTTTGGCCTAACTAATGCCCCTGCTATTTTCATGAGATTAATGAATGATGTACTCAGACCTTTTCTTGATGATTTTGTTATTGTGTATCTGGATGACATTCTAATTTTTAGTAAAACGTGGGAAGAACATTTAAAGAATGTTAAGAAGACATTAGATGTTTTGAGAAGAGAAAAACTTTATGTTAAACTCTCCAAATGTGAATTTGGCAAAAGCTCTCTAAATTATTTGGGTCATATAGTAGGGGGAGGTGAATTGAAAATAGATCCCTCTAAAGTGGCAGTCATCATGAACTGGGCTAAACCCAAGTCTGTTACAGAAGTGAGAAGCTTCATAGGAGGAGCACAATATTGGAGGAAGTTCATTTCAAATTTTTCCTCAATTGCAGCTCCCTTACATGCTTTGACAGGATTGAACAAGGTGTTTTAGTGGGGAGGCAAATAGGAGAAAGCCTTCGACACCTTAAAAGAAAAGATTAGTACAACACCTGTACTATCACTACCAGATCTACAAAAACCATTTGAGATCCAAACTGATGCCAGTGACTATGCCAAGGGAGTAGTGTTGACACAGCACGGTAAACCCATATGTTATCATTCTGAGACTTTTAATCCTGCACTAGTTAACTATTCTATCTATGATAAAGAATTGTATGCATTAGTTCAGAGTGTGAAAAAGTGGAAACATTACTTAATGGGCAAGGAAACAGTAATACATGCTGATCATCAGCCACTTCAATACCTACACTCCCAAACTAAGTTGCAACAATCAAGACATTACAGATGGATGGGTTTTCTACAACAGTTTCATTTAGTCATCAGATATAAAGAGGGTGTACATAATAAGGTTGCAGACATGTTATCTAGACCCATTCTAAATGCATCTATCCTACTTAAGCATAATTCTGTGCTGCATGAAAGCTACATAGAACAGTATGCTCAGGATATGGACTTTAAATATGTATACGCAACTTTGAGTCAAGGAAAAAGAATAGAAGAATTAGACTATCATGTGAAGGACCGACTCTTATATCATTATGGGAAACTCTGCATTCCACAAACTGAGAGAGTAAAGATAATTAGGGAAGCACACACTTCTCTGATATCAGGTCACTTTGGGGTAAGTAAAACAATTGTACAACTGCAAAGGTTCTACTATTGGCCGAAAATCAATGAGACAGTTTCTAGATATGTGAAGAGATGTGCCATGTGTGTTAAAAGAAAGCCCAGTAATAGAAAACTAGACTTGTGCATTCCCTTGCCAACTCTGTCTCACCCCTGGGAAAGAATTTCCATGGATTTCGTTGGATGACTGCCTAAATCTAGGAAAGGTCGTGATTATCTATATGTTGTTATGGATAGGTTCAACAAAATGTGTATTTTGATACCCTGTAGTAAACAGATTACAGCTGAACAAACTGCAAAATTATTCTTTGAACATGTATGGGTTCATTTTGGATTACCCACTTCTATTGTAACTGATCGAGACACCCGATTTATGGGGATGTTTTGGTCAAGTCTGTGGGAACTAATGGACACCAAGTTAAAGAAAAGCACAACTTTTCATTCACAAATAGATGGCTAAACAGAAGTAGTTAACAGGAAAGTGATCCAGTTACTGAGAGGATACTGCAGCAAACATCCTAAGCTTTGGGATGAGCACTTGTGCTATGTGCAACATGCTTACAATAGAGCCAAACACTCTTCTACATAGAGATCTCCTTTTGAGACCTGTTTTGGTTTCATACCAAGGTCTCCTTTAGATTTTGTCTCTGGTAAAGATACCATGTTTGATAAACACAGTGATGTGGACAAGGCAAGGCAACTAGGTTCATTGAACAGATCCAGGAGATCCACCGGGCAGTACAAGAACAGCTAGAAAAGAGCCAGGCCAAGTATAAGGCTAGGCATGATAAGCATCAGATGGAGCATAGTTTTCAAGTTGGAGACCAAGTCTGGCTATATATCAGCAAGGATAGAATGCAAGGTGAAGGTAAAAATCTAAAACTTATCAGGTATGAACCCTTCAGGATACTTGAGAAGGTTGGTGAGAATGATTTCACCTTGATCTGCCAGCTTACATGCACATCTACTCAGTCATGAATGCAGATTGCTTGAGGTTGTTTGAACCTTTAATGGTTGAGGACCCTGAAGAGCAGATTCAATTACCTTCTGTTGACGACTTGCTACTTGAATATCTTAATGAGTTGCGGGAAGATATAGTGCTAGACAGGAAGGTGAGGACGACGCATAGTGGATAAGTGGAATGCCTCAGGATTGGGCTTAAGGGTTCGAAGTCAGGTAGTGTGAAGTGGATTGAGATTGGACAAGTGAGACAATAGTTTCCTCACTTAGTCGATGCTTGAAGAAAACCAACTTTTGGTGGTCCAAAAGATTTTTCAGTGAGAAGGTCGTGATCCGAATCAGATCCACAAAAGACTGTCAAGAACCTTGATTGTATCGAGTTGAACAAATCCTTGAAAATTCCGAAACAATGATAAAAAAAACCCTAGAACTAGTGGCAATGGCCACCAATGTGGAATGACAAGGACCTCAATCAAAGCGCGTTGATTGAGGCCCATGGAGACTACACAGGAGGTCAAAGCAGCCCCTGGGAGCCCCAGATTGGGAAAAGGACGTGATCTTGTATGCAAGCTCATGCACCTTGCATGCTCCATGATTGTTATGTTCATCCTTTCTGACACACCATTTTCTTTCGGTGTTCTTGGAACTGTTTTCTCTATGTGAATTCCATTCTCTGAATAGTACCTATCAAAATTTTTGCTGCAATATTCACCTCCATTGTCTGATCTGAGACACTTCAATTTCTTTCTTATCTCAATCTCAACAAAAGCTTTCCATTTCTTGAAGGTATCAAATACATAATATTTATTCTTAATACAATAAATCCATGTTTTTCTAGTTGCATCATCAATAAAAGTAAAAAAATAATGAGAGCCACTGAGAGATGATACCTGAGCAGGTCCCCATACATCTATATGCACAAGCTCTATTTTTTTGCTCTTCTTTTCTTTCCCAACTCTAAGAAATCTTACTCTCTTCTGTTTTCCATAAATGCAATTCTCACAGAAGTCCAAATCAACATTCTTCTAACCCGGCAAAAAATTCCTTGAGTGAAGAATCTTCATCCCCTTCTCACTCATGTGTCCAAGCCTATGATGTTATAATGTTTCATATGCTCCTTTGGAAGTTAAAGAATTAACAGAGTTAGCAATACCATTGCATAAATAAAATGTACCAACCTTTTCACCTTTTCCTATTACTAGGGCTCCTTTGGTGACCTTCCAAGCTTTATCTGTGAAATTTGTCACACAACCTTCACCGCCTGGTTGCCTTGTTGAAATCAGATTTTTCTTCAGATCTGGAACATGCCTTACCTCCTTTAGTAGCCATTGGTTTCCATTCTACTATTTTATAGGAACCTTACCCGTTCCAACAATTTTACATAGTTTATCATCACCCAAATGGACTTGGCCAAAATCTCCTTGAACATAGTCATGAAAATATTTCTTATCAGGTGTGGCATGGAATGAGGCCCTTGAATCTACCACCCAGGAATCAGTAATATTTTTGAAAGGAAGAATAAAAACATCTTGTAACACCTCACCTATCACATTTGCTTCATGATTTTTTTCTTGTTGTGCATATCCTTCTTTTCCCTTCGGAGTTCTACAGTCTTTCTTTAGGTGTCCTTTCTTTCTGCATTTCCAGCACACTATCCCTGATCTGGACTTGGATCTACCTTTCTTTGATTTACTGTGAATCCTGAGCTCTTTCCTCTTTCCATTTTTCTTCCCCTAGACTCTGCACTCAAAGCATTACTCGATGTCTCACCAGAGCTTTTCCATCACATTTCCTCAGTAAGGATAGCACTGACAACATCATCAAACTTTAAAGTACTAGATCTAGAAACAGAGTTACTGATGGCCATTACTAAACCATTCCAACATTCTGGCAATGAGCACAAGAATAAGAGAGCTCTAAATTCATCATCAAAGTTTACCCCTACAGAACTTAACTGACTTGTAATAGTACTAAAATCATTTAAATGATCTGCAACAAATCCTCCTTCCGACATCTTCATATTAAATAGTCGTTTCATAAGAAATACCTTGTTTGAGGCCGATTTTTTTTCATATAGTTTTGACAATGCCTTAATCAAATCTTTCGTCATTGTTTCCTTCAAAATTTTGAAGGCGATCGACACTGTGAGGCACAACCGTATTTTTCCGAGTGCCTTTCTATCGAGAAGGTTCCATTCTTCATCTGTCATACCCGTCAGCATCTTTGTTTTTCTACCCAATGGTAGGTACAAATCTTTCTGATACAGATAATCTTCCATCTTCATCATCCACAGCGAGAAGTTTTGGCCGTTACATTTCTCGACCCTAGCTTACCATATTCCACCATTTCTCCCACTCAAACCAGGAACCCTTCTCTCTTGCGAGTTTGTCAGCGAAATAGACCTTCAGCTCTGATACCAGTTGTTACAAAATTATATATTATAGAGCAATGGAACACATATAATATTGCATAAATATAAACACAGAAAATGCATAAAACCAAAGAGACATAGATATATGTCGTTCACCCATTTTGGGCTACATCCACCACGAACAACCAGTCCTTCCTTTCTATTATCCAGCAAAATGAAGAGACACAACCTACAAAAGATCTGTTGTAATATCCTTTGTTTTCTCTCATAGTCTCGCCTCTCTGTTTCTCACTCGGAGAATACACATCTATTACATAGCTTCAATACAATGCCCTCATACAAAGAGAAGGGTTGCCTTCTAGGGCAAAAAACCCTAAACTAAACATAAGTTCTACCGTCAGATCATCTGCCTAATGAACGGGCTAGATTGACTAGAAATTACTATACTTTTACAAGGCAATTTTACATATGTTTTTAGCTTCATGGGTGCTGCCCCCAAAACCCCCACTGGGGACCGCTGGCCCCCATACCCCCCAGTCGAGAGGGATCAGCCCCCTTGAACCCCACAGTGGGGAAGGTCCCCCCTGCACCCCCCCACATAGAGGG
>APFE030119980.1:104705-139963 GCA_000404065.3 Pinus taeda | reverse complement strand
CCCTCACCAAAATTATTAGGGATTTCCAAGATCCAAACTATCCTTATGTGAAGATCATACCCACCTATTTATATTATCATCCATGTACTCAAGCCGACATGAATTAGTGAACCAATGTGTCACTTGGGGTGAGCCGAAATAAGTTTATTTTATTCATATTGTAGGCTGACATCAAGAGGTCTATGCTTGTCATTTTAGAGAGCTTCCTAGATGCTAGATTGACTCATACATATTTTACATACGCTCAAGAAGAGCTCTTCATACATTACATTGACTCTTTCAATTAATGATAAATCCTAAATCTTTCAATGGGAGCCACTAACAAACAAAATCTCTTGCTCATGAAACCCATGAAGCAAGGCATAGAAAAATAATTTTATTTCTTTTATTACATCATTCGCAAAAGTAAAAACTACATTTCATTATGAAGACTGAACCTAGTTAAACTTTTCAACATTAACAAGCCAATGAAATACATAATGGAAACATTACAAATCATAACATTTTTCCATGGATAAAAGTCGGATCTAGTTATGGTGCAACTAAATTTCAAATAGAGGAGCAGAATCTGGTACATGAGGGACTGCTTTGGTAAATGGTTCCTCTTTTCTCATTTTTTGACTAAAGGTGAAAACGAAGTGCGATATTGACCAAGAACCATTTCCCAAAACATCCTCAAATTGATATTCAAACTTCCAAGTAAGTAATGTCCTCCAAATTTGAATAATTGAAGTAATATATGTGTTCTTTTACTCTAGTGTAGGGATGTGAGTGCATGAACTTGATGGATGGTGTAGGAACCCTTCAAGGTGCAGGAATTCTATAACTTATAAAAAATTAGTGTAGGAATCCTCATGAGTGTAGGAATCCTAATTTATGTAGTAATATGATGCATAATATAAGGAGGTGAGTACAGGATCAAGGCTTGTTGGCATATGCATAAAAGGGTGATCACCTAGTTTAAACCTACAAAAACACAAACTATTATTAATGATGCCTTTAATGTCTAAATCACGTTAAAAAGAAGGAATCATGGAAAATAGTAAATACTTACTTTATTGTCTCCAATAATGCACAAAACCATGACAATAACCATTCAAACTAAACAAAAGCATGAGGGTTTCCCAATTAAAAAGTGATATAAAGAAAGACAAAACAAAGGTCTGAAATCCCCCCATGTTGATCATCTTGCATGTCCTCATGCAAGAAAAGTAAATGTTGTAGTATATGTTATCACTCCAAGAAACTCTCTTAGGTTGTATATCGGAGATTCCTGGTAACATATAATATTCAATATTGTTCTCTAAACTATTGGAATGAAAGATGGTTTGTATCAAGCCATATAACCATTTCAACTATGTTTTTACTCAAGACATGCATGAACACCCTCAACATACAAGGCTTTAGACCACTAATGCTCAATAGTTTGTAGATTCAATGAATGGATGGAGAATACTGACCAAACTAGAAGATGCATACATAAAACATATGAATGGTTAGCTACAGGTAGTAAAAGAAGCTTGCAAATCTAATTTATCAATGCAGAGATAAGATGACAATTATCTGCAATTAGACACAAAAGAAACATGAACAACTTGTTCAAGTGCAAGCTTAGAGTAGAAGAGAAAATGGACATTGAACATATAATAGCAAAAGAATATTGTATTACTAATGAATGAAGATGAGAATCTTGAGTAGAAAAGTCTCAATAGTCTCCAGAAGTTGAAAGCTTGTTACATTTAGTTTTCACCCTTTTATAGGTCTTTTATAATGCTCGTGAGCTCTCAAAGCTTCAAAGTCTTAATCTATCCTCTTTGTCCCTTAACTGTTTGATTCACTGAATAAGAAAGCTTTCTCCTTCTGATAGAGGAATAACCTCCTTCTGGTAGTTCCATGCAATGTCTAGGAGGTCTCTCATGCCAGAGATGCCCCATAATCAATTTTGTTGTTTTTGGGCTAAGCACTATCGATGCCCCATGATGTTTTTGTTTGTTTGGGAAAGCTATGTGTGTTGTGTTACGTTGTGCTACTCCACGACTGCTTTGTCGGTTTGGGATGAGTTGCGTGTGTTGTGGCCCTTTCAAATGTTTAGCAATGCATGATTTTTGTTAACACAGAGCAACACTGCCATATTGTGAACTTCTGCCAAAAATAATGATTGTTTCTATTTTAAACAGAAAAAACAGCAACACTGAGAAATCCCGCCCATCTCTGTCCTTTTCAGACTTGATAAGTCCTCAAAAATGGTTTATTCCTCTATGGAGTCTGCCCTTTGGGTCGTTGTCGCCTATCACAGATGCCCTGGTCCCTTGCTCCCTTTGTATTTTGCAATAAACTTAAAATACTCTGAAAACACATGAAAATGGCCTTTGGCGGATGTCAAATATTATAGATTTCATTCCCAAACCCTTTCAGGTCTAGGCTTCATCGTTATCAGTGCTACCAAGTGCCCCTTTATATTTCATTATATAACAAAATACATTGAAAATGCATTGAAACTGGACTTTTTGTGGACCTCAAAGATTATCAAATAATATTTAGAATATCATCGGGTCCGTATTATCACATCGCACATATGAAGGTGTAAAGGCTCTGCCCCTTGTTTTCCTCAATTGAGATCCACTGATGTGATGTGGGCCATCGATCTGCACATGTAATCAACAGTCCACGTTTAATCGCCGATTGCAATTGCAATGCCCATCCTGTAATTGTCGATAGCCTCCACCGATGTGACCAGCTGATAGCGAACCACCAATCTGATCATCGACAATCACTGATCAGTGATGTCTTGCACTGATTTTCACTACCTGCTTGTTTCGATTGCATTTTGCTACTTAGATCTGGGTCGTTGATCGGCTAGATCTAACGGCTGCTATGCTTTGGACTGTTTTTCATGAATTTTCATGGTTTTGGAGTGTTTTTGCCTCCTAATAGTTTATTTCCACCCTTCCAAAGGCTCTTAGCATACGATGGTTTTGACTTTGAATGATCCTTAAGAGGATTTTGAAGACTTCAAGAGCATATATGGATCCATTGGCATGATTTTTAAGAAAATTTGGAAACTTTGGGGCATATTTAGATCCATTTTTGGGCCATTTGTCAACAAAGCTAACACTAGCTCCTTCTGGGGATGAAAGCCTCCCTATGATGTTTCAAGAACTATAGAACAATGCCTTTCATGTAAAAAACAAGATCAAATCTTCCTCCTAATGTTGCATTGGGCATGGAGTCTATTTAGCATGAAATAAAAACTTGAAAAAACATATTTACAATACCAAGGGTTGAAAGCCTTAATTGAAATAAAGTTTGAAGAACAACCCATTGAATGGGCCATCAAAAACATCTCCTCCTTCCTTTAATGCATCCCTTTTGAGAAAACAATCACCAAACAAAAAATTGACCCCTTTTACCTTTCTATCAAAGGTTTCTTTCTCTTGGTCAATGTGCATATTAGCAAAATCATCAAAGACTTGCAAAAGCCTATTAATTTGATCATATTTTTCAAAAAAATTCCAGCATTTGAAATTATCAGGCAAAGATGGTCTATATTTCACCTCATCGTGGTATGCTTTCAGCCTTGGATGTTTTGTTTGGAAGGTTTTGTACACCTACTGAATAATAAGGTCTAATTTATACTTTGTTGTGTCATTTGTGACCTAAAACATTAATATAAAAGATGAATCAATGTATTCCTCTATGGGGGACATAAGGACTACACCTACTCCTATAGCTTCTTTAGAGAAAGCTCCTTCAAAGAACATGTCCCAAATTTGTGGGCCTTCTTCCTCTATGATCTGGCAAACTGGTTTTTTAAGCTATGTAGAGGCCAACTGAGATTCTTAAATCTGAAGAAAACAAGCTCCAAAATTTGTGTCAATAGCATAGATTGGATGATTGGTGGGATTCCTTTAATCACTGATTATATAAGCCAACTGAGCTTCTTTGTATAACCTCCTGATTTCACCTCCAAAAATTGGGACAATAGCATAGGATAGATCATTTTGCAATGTTCCACCTAATCTCTTGATCCAGCCTCTGGAAAGTAACATGCCAAACTTGGGGGGGTCATCTACTACCACAATATCCATCATCATGCTTTTCATGGGCAGCTGAGACAAAGTGATGGCTAGGTCCTTGATTAATCCCAAACTTCTCACCTTTCTAGAGTCAAAAGAAAATAGGTCATGATAAGGCTTGGTAATGTCAAGACCCAATTTATCCATGATAGCCTTGGGCATTAGATTATGGCTAGCTCCAGTTTCCAGAAGGTAATTGTGAAGGATTTTATCATGAATAGACATAGAAACATAGAATGATGGGGAGTTGTCTTCACAATCTTCAATCATTGGGCTGAGAATAACAACTGGTTCAGTCATCTTGCAGATCTACATAGTCAGTGGAGGCTTGGATGGCTTTAGGCTCAAGAGCCTCAAGGATAGATGTCTTGAAGGACTCATTCTTCACTAGTTCAATCAGAGGCATAGGTATTCTTAGCTTCTGAATTTCTGATTTAAAATTGAAAGAATAAGGGAACTTGTCAAGGCCTTTCACCTCTATGGCTAGAGCTTTGAGGATGATATGATCGATTGCTAGTTTCTTCTTCTTATTAGCTCGTTGTTCTACAGTGACAACATCTTTTTGAATAAGGGTTTCCTTGGCATTATTCATCTTCGACCATAGATTATATCTTTGCTGATCTTCAGTTTGTAGAACAGCTTCACCGTCCCACTCTTGGCTGATCTGGTCATTGAATAACGACTTTTCATAGGTAGCTTTAGTCAAAAAAGGGGCACTGACTTTGTCATCCATACAATGGATGTCATCATCTTCTTCAACCTTCTCTTTTTCCATGACTGCATTCTGGAAAGGGGTCTTCACCATTTGGTCTTCATTGGCATCTTTTCTTCTTTGCAAAATGTGCAACTACTCATTTTTTCTTCTATATGGATTTGGATTTGGAGGAGCAAAGGTATTAGGAACCCTTCCTTTCCCAAAATGCTGCTGAACCTTTAATTTGGAGATCTCAGAGGTTAATGACTCTATCATCTTGGTCATTTTATCTATCTTGGGATTAGAGGATGATAAAGACTCACTCCTCTGTCTCCTTCTATCAGCATTTCCCTTGAGCTTCTCTATAGCCATGATGTTTGGTTCTACTTCCAAGACTGCATCCTACACATCAGCAAATAAAGCACATTGCCTCTCCCTTAACAATAAACAGAAATTAGAATCAAAGGCACTAGCATAGATGAGTCTAGCAGAGGTAGTGGTGGGTTTTACATCAACTGGTATCTTGTTGTATATGTAGTTAAATCTCTTATTGAAATCAGGCAACAACTCACCATTTTCCCTCTTTAAGTTCCCAAACTCAGTGTGGTAGTAGAGGAGATCCTTATTATCCACCCAGTGCTTTATAAATGCATCATCTAAAGCCTTAATATCTGTTATAGATCTTGGGCTCAGTTCTCTGAACAATTTTCTAGCCTCTCCATCTAGGCTTTGGACAAAGACTCTCATCTAGACATCATCTTCACTAATGTCCAGGTTATCAGCATAGCTATAGAATGACTCAAGATGTTCTTCAGCTAAAACACCTTTAGTCGCAGTGAACTTAGGCATATACTTCTGATATTCTCTAGTAGGCATAGCATTCAAAGGAGTTGGTAGTATTAGAGGTCCATACCTAGCAGCTATGATGCTTTCCATTTTGTTGGGTGCTTGTGGACCTGCCATAGTTTTGGTGGCTAAAAGAGTGTTGGCAGTCTGAATGACAGAGGGTTGAAGAGTGACTGGAAAGACTAAAGGAGTATGATGGATAGGAGGCGAGGTTTCCTTTGGGCTGACGACAAAAGGAGAACCTAAAGAATAAGGAGCTTTATGAATCTATGAGATTTTTTCTTCACTACTAGTATTAGATGCTATACTCTCAACATGTATCCGTTTTATTGCATGATTTTCTTGAAGTGATATAGAAGATTGTTTAGGTTTAACTAAACCTAATGCTCCTTTCTGAAATGCCTTTCTCTCTTTGATTATTTTTTTAGGGTCAGGTACTGGGTCAGCTTGTGGCTTCATAGGATTTCTCCGAGTATACCTCACAAACTGAGCCAGAACTATGAAGTGGAGTCAACAAGAGGTTCGGCCTCTAGTAGAGTTGCCAAAGATGATTACAACTAAAAAATTTCCCAGACTTTGTCTATCATCAAAGCTGGATATCTGTCGTTTCCTTGGGAAGTTAAGCTTCAGTGTCCTCTTCTTGGCAATGGCGCCAATTATGTTATCACTCTAGGAAACTCTCCTAGGTTTCAGATTGAAGATGCCTGATAACATATAATCTTCAATATTTTTCTCTAAAATATTGGAATGAAAGATGGTTTGGATCAAGCCAGATAACCATTTCAACTATGTTTTTACTCAAGACATGCATGAACACCCTCAGCTTACAAGGCTTTAGAGCACTAAAGCTCAATAGTTTGTAGATTCAATGAATGGATGGAGAATACTGACCATACTAGCAGATGTATACATAGAACATATGAATGGCTAGCTACATGTAGTAAAAGAAGCTTGGAAATCTAATTTATCAATGCAGAGATAAGATGACAGGTATCTGGCATTAGACACAAAAGAAACATGAACAACCTATTCAAGTGAAATCTTAGAGTAGAAGAGAAAATGGACATTGAACATATAACAACAAAAGAAGCTTGTATTACTAATGAATGAAGATGAGAATCTTGAGTAGAAAAGTCTCAATAGTCTCCAGAAGTTGAACCCTTGTTACATTTAGTTTTCAACCTTTTATAGGCCTTTTACAATGCTCCTGAGCTCTCAAAGGCTCAGAGTCTTAATCTATCCTCTCTGTCCCTTAATTGTTTGATTCCCTAAATAGGCAAGCATGGCTCAAAGGTTTTCTCCTTCTGACAGAGGAATAACCTCCTTCAGGTAGTTTGTTGCATTTTTTGGGAGGTCTATCGTGCCAAAGATGCCCCATAATCGATTCTGTTGTTTTTGGGCTGAACATTGTTGATGCCCCATGATGTTTTTGTTTGTTTTGGGCAAGTTGCACGTGTTGTGTTGCGCTATACTGCTCCATGACTGCGTTGTCGGTTTGGGATGAGCTGCTTGTGTTGTAGCCCTTTCAAATTTTTAGAAATCCATGCTTTCTATTAACATAGAGCAACGCTATCATATTGTCAACTTCTACTAAAAATAATAACTGTTTCTATTTTAAATAGTAACCACAACAACAGTGAAAAATCCCACCCATCTTTGTCCTTTTTGGACTTAAAAAGTCCTCAAAAATTGTTTATTCCTTTATCAGCTCCACCCTTTGGGTTGCTGTCACCTATCGTAGACTGCCTGGTCCCTTGCTCCCTTTTTATTTTGCAATATGCTTAAAATACTATGAAAACGCATGAAAATGGCCTTTGGTGGACTTCAAATATTATGGATTTCATTCCTGAACCCTTTCAGGTCTGGGCTTCATTACTATCGGTGCTGCCAAGTTCCCCTTTATATTTCATTATATAATGAAATACATTGAAAATGCATTGAAACTAGACTTTCTGCGGGCATCAAATATTATCAAATAATATTTAGAATACCGTCGGGTCCACATCATCGCATCTCACATATGAAGGTGTAAAGGCTCCACCCCTTGGTTTCATTAATTACAATCCACCGATGTGATGTGGGATGTCGATCTGCATGTGCGATCAATGGTCCATGTTTAATCGCTGATAGCCTTCGCCGATGTTACCCGTCGATAGCGACTCACTGATTCGATAATTGATGATCGTTGATCAGCGGTGTCTTACGCTGATTGCCACTACTTGCTTATTTTGATTGCATTTTTTTGCTTAGATTTGGGCCTTTGATTGGCTAGATCTAAAGGCGACTATGCTTCAGACTGTTTTTCATGGCTTTTCATGGTTTTGGAGTGCTTTTGCCTCCCGATAGTGTATTTCCGCTCTTCCAAGGGCTCTTAGCATGCGATGGTTTTGACTTTAAATGATCCTTAAGAGGATTTTGAAGAATTCAAGAGCATATATGGATCCATTGGCATGATTTTGAAGCAAATTTGGAGACTTTGGGGCATATTTTGATCCATTTTTGGGCCATTTGTCAACAACGCTAACATTATCACTCCCTTGCCAAAAGACAAGATTGAAACATCTATGGATGACCTTTACACGTGTAATAGTCTTCCTACAACTCTGTGTAATCAACATTTCCTTTGCTAGATAAAGCGTGTTCTAAAAAATAGAGTATATGATTGGCTCTTTATTTATTAAGACTGATTTCAAGAAAGTATAACAAAAGGGCTACCATAGGAATACTAAATTTCAAGGATTGTGTTACAAGTCAATAAAATAGCTAGCTTTTAAAATTTCCACAATTATCTGAGGGGAATCCTTGATCATAAGCTTTACTTTAATATCCTGATTGTAAATATAAGTGACACTATTTGAAATCCATGGTGTTAAGAATAAAAAGAATAATACCTTCCCACAATGACCATCTTACCATTAATAGTAGAAGCTCCTCTTGTTTGGACAAAGTGAATCACCTTCACTAAGGGTCCCAACTCCATAAGAAAACAATATTCCAAAAGGTAACTCCAAAGCATAATGTTGAAAGAATATTAAAGCCATTCTCAGAGAGATATGATAATTATTTTAGGGAAAGAAAAAATGACCAAGTAAATCATAGTGTAAAATTAAATTTAATACCATGGGCATGGCCCTACTGCCAGTAGGCATCTATAGCCTCAATAGGGATTCCTTTTAACCCCCTAGAATTCTTGTGTCCCACTTGATGAGCCCCAATATTGCAACAATGATGTTGCAAATCCTAGGGTGACCAAATTTACTTTATCAACCCAGGGTTTGTACAAACTTGGAGGTGACAGTGCTATGTGCACAACATATGTAACAATCTACTCTCGTCACTTCTCAACCGAGGGAATATACCACTAGGGTTTTTTTAACTAGTATTCTATTGACTAGAAGGAGGCTGACTACTAAAAGTGAATGTAAAGCTATTTTTAATGCATAAAGTAAATTATTTCCTATGTTAAGGAAATGAAAGCGTTGAATAGAAAGTGCTATGAAAATGACATGAAATAACCTAGCTAGGAATTAACACACATTACTTGCAGAAGATACCTAATTTGACCTTGCGTTCTATCTTCTAGTTATCTGGACTAAGTAGGCATGGAAATGATCCTAATATTGTTAAGACTAATATATGCATGCACTAGCTAAATATATTAGAAAAGAGTGTTTCTGTTTTAAATTTAGAAATGTAAATGTTAAACTAATCAATATGATCTTTTGTAGGGGAGTAAGGTAGGGTGGAAAATGGAATTGAGGGTATGGAGGCCAAACTGAAGGCATAACCTAGGCTTTGGTCACTATTTCTCCCCAAAACAGTGTAAAACAGGTTGCTACAAGGTTTCTTGTACTTGCTACAGGATTTCCTGTAGTTACTACAGGATGTCCTAGTTTACTACAGGAAACCTAACTGAAAGTTGTAGGAAGCTAGGGAAGTTGAAAGAAATAGATGGGATGATGGATGATGGTGGAATAACGTATGGTAATGGTGCACACTACCAAAGGATCAGCCCAACTCTTCAGGATGGTTAGATTTGCTCAAGGTGGTTGTCCATGGTGGGCTACAAAATAGAAATCTGAATTGATGGTCTGTAGGGTTTGGCGAGAGGTGGAGAATACTTAGACAAGGATGGTGGAATGATTTCTCCCTGTAGGTCAACAAATCCTACAACAACACACATTCATTTCTTCATTTATGCACAACTTTATGTAAATGTGGAAAATAAGAGTTCAATTTAAGAAAATGATTTGTTGATGGCTACTGGATCAACTTCTTTGGGATGGAATGGTTTCTAATCTACAACAAAATTAAGAAACCAAGATGAGTATGAGGCCACTATCAAAAGATTTTCTGAAGTCTTTTATTTCCCTACCATGGCACTAATCTACCTCTCCAACTAATGGGAGAAAAACTATCCAATAATTCAAAGGCTTGCAAATTAAATAGAACAAAAATAATTTCAGTAGCTAATCTATGATTCTAATATAAGGATACATGTACAAGAAGAAGAGGAACCTCTGCTGCTAGGGTTGGTCCCCAACCCAATAGCTTTATCGCTCTGAGTCAACTCAGTGCTGGATCAAAGAAACCCTTTTCATTATCCCCAAAATGTCAAAAATAACATGAGAATAATAGTCACAATATGCTCAGTTCAAAATTTCCTCTTGGCCACAATAAAAACTTGAATCCTAATGAGTCCCTAGGCCTCATTATTTATACAACTGAAGCTACCAATAGCTTCCTTAAAGTTAGGGAGGCTTGGCTCCCAAACTTGAGGTTAACTTGTCTTCAACTATCACTAGCTTGGTTGCCAATGAATTTGGTGGGCTTGGCTACTTGTAACTCTAAGCTGATGAGATTTGGTGGAGGAATATTAGTGTGATTGAGAAGTTAAGGAGGGATATATAATCTCCTAAAATCCCCCTTCCTTTTCTACTTTGAGTTCTTGCACTTAAATTAGCCAAAAATTGCTTCAAATCCTACAATTAATGTACATTAGGCCACATGACATAACATCTCACCTTTACCCTTCTCACTAAGAAAATTATAATAAAGTATGTAAAGAAATGTGAGAAAAGTTGATTTTAATAGGCTGGATAGTGGCATTAAGGCCCATGTCCATGTGTTTCAGATCCTCTGAGTAACTTAGTCTATGTCCATTTCTTTCATAGCTCTTGTTGTGTCTATGACATCCCAGGCCTCTGTTTTTGGAGTTTCCTCTTGTGGATAAAATCATGAATTATTCTCTATTTCCTCCCACTACTTTCTTTTCTTTTCCTCCTTTCTTCCTTATATCATACCCAATAGCAAGGGTGGACTAATTTTCAAACCAATTTTGTTTATTTTGAGTCTTTGTAGTGCCTTCTTATATAGTGGGGTCATTTCTAGTGCATCTCTCATTATTTCAGGAGAATTATACTCCTTCATCCTTAGGTTGTATGGTAGGGTTCCCCATCTCCTTTGGCCCGTTCGTTGAATTTCATCCCCTAGAAATATGAGGGTGTCTTCAAAATTTGTGATTGCTTGCTCTTGTGTAGCTAGGTATCTTATTGCAAGCTGGGGGATCATTGGAGATGATGTTGTGGGCACTAATGACAGCCTAGAACTGATTTGTTTTTCTCTAATGTAAAGGGGATATTTTTATTCTCTTTCCAACACCCGATTCACCTCCTTATCCCTGGCGTCCTCATGACTCATCCATGATGCAAAGGCCATTAGCTGTAAGTCCCCCAACTTTGCATTGGGGTCCCAAACATTCAAGTATGTAAAGCCCAAGTTATGCAAGTGGAATTCAAATATCTTGGTTGTATCCTCTAAGGTGCTTTGGTCACATAGCTCAAAGAACTTCCTATATTCTTAGAAAGGCATAGTCCCTCGTTGTGCTAGTGCCTTTGTCTGAAATTGAAACCATTGATATTTGAGGTACAAGGCATATGACTTTGGTGGTATCCTGTACTAGAGTGCCTTCAAGGATAGGCTTTCCATGGTGGACAACTAGCTATCTTTTTCCTATACTTGCCTCCTTATCCAACTGTTTTATGACTATTGTTGAGATATCATAATTTATTCCTTGTCTCTAATCCTACTAAATTATCTTCCCATCTCAAGTAGTTTCTCTTCCATATGGCCCACATCCTCTACATTCTTTGATTTAGAAATTTGTGTATAATTATGTGTCCTTCCTCTCTCCTTCTCAAGCTCAAAGAAGAGAGGGACTGAAAATTTCTATGGTATTACTCTACCTCCCTCAATGAATCTGTAATAAGAACGCGGATTGGGTTGTGGGCTAGGTTCCTAAAGCTCTTTGGATTCTCCCTTAGATGTCGTTGGGGAATATGCCTCCTCCTACACTTTTATTGTTGCTTCCTATCCTTTCATTTGTCCTTTCTTTGCTTCATGCTACTTTTTCTATGTTTCTTGTAGTGCTGATACAGTTTCCTATAGGATTGTCTGAGTTTCATGTAGGAGGAATTTTCCTTTCTGAAATGGGGTCAAAGGTGCCTTGTTTTTCTTTTCTAATTCTAACCTAGTGACAGGCCTCCTAACATAGGTTATGGGAGACTTTGTGGAACACTGTTTTGATGAGACCTCCTCACCTTTTATTTTCGGGAAAACTAGCTTTTCTTACTCTTTTGGTGAGTCCCCAGTAATGATTGGAGTCCTAGTGGGTGTTTGTAGTTTCCCTTGTTTGATCCTAGTACTCTTCCTTCTTTTGAAATATAGGGGATTCTACCTCTGTCTCTTCCCTTTTCAAGGAAGCAGCTACCTCCCTCTTAGTTGGTTTAGGAATCAACCTTGGAGATTCCTCCATTTCATTGGTTTGTTCCTTAGGGATTGATTCTTCCTTATATTATTTCTCTTCACCTTTCTCCTCTTCTCCTTCTTATTTTGCTTCTTCTTCCTCTGTTTTCTTTTTTTCTACCTCCTATTCTTCCCTTGGTTCTTCTTCTTCCTCTTCAGATTATTATTCTTCCTCTTTAGGTTCTACTTTTTCCTCTTCAGGTTCTTCTTTTGCCTCCTCTTTAGCACTAGATGTATTTTACCTATCACATTCAAGGGTTTGTATATTAATGACAACCTCTTTGTCCATGTCTTTGAAAGTGGACCATTGAATGGGGATTCTAAGCTGGCTCAGGGGATCCTATACTTTTAGCTTAATAAGTCCATGGTGTGCCAATTTTTTATGGTTTCTCTCTTGGAATTTTAATCTTATCTCTATCATTGATTGAAACAAGAAGTCAGGTATATTGAGTATTCTGCCATTGGGTATCCTCTCTCCAAATCTCAACTCATGGAGGAGCCTAAATTGATAGCCATAGAATATACTGAGCCGCACTTCACAAGAGATATATTTGAGAATATGATAACTTACCTCATTCGAATGGTAGGGAAAGATTTCCCTTCTTATCCCATTTTTATCCTCAATTGGCTCTTCATCCCTTAAGAAGAAGTTTTTCTTTGCAAAAGTTCTTACAGCCTTATACTCCTTTCTCCATCGCATCCCTTGAGGAAGTTTAGTGATTCTGCTAATTACTTCAGGAGTAATTATAATTGACAGTCATATTACCACCATGGTAGCACTAATCCTACCCTGAGGGTTAAGTTCCATGTAAAACTATTGAGCTACATCATCATCATACCCTCTTACTAGCTCAAAGAATCCCAAACACTTTTGTCTTGTGAATATTTTTAACTATTTTAGTAGTTACAACCACCCTCCAAAATTTTTCCTTAGCTTCGTTTTGGAGCCTCCCTACCCACCTCACACCAGCATGTCTCGCTTTTTTAAAAACACAAGCTCCATTGATTTTCTTGTAGAGATACAACCTGTCAATTAAACCTTGATGCATTCCCCTCATAGTTTGTTCATCTAGAGTTGGTCCAGTAGCAAGCTGAGCAGCTCCTTCAAGAATTTGCATAAATCTTGAGGGAAACTAGCCTTACCTCTATAAATTGCACAATCCTGACTAGAAACCTGCTACGAACTAGAATTGCACATTCTATTGAGCAATCTTCACCCAGAAAATGGTGCAATCCTTCCTAATTGGGCTGCTCACCCCAAAATTTGTACTAATCTGGGTAGAAATCAACTGCTCTACCCAAAAATTGCACAAATCCTCTAAGTAGCTAGCCCAACTCCCAACCAGAAATGTGCATTTTCTCCCAGAAGTTGAGGATCCTCTTGCATGTGCAACTGAGTTGACTGGTTCCCTTCGGGACCGAGCAAAACAGACTTGCATGCATGGGCTAGTTCTCCCAAGGAAACATGTAAAGTCATCCCCTATTTCAGGGATCTATTTTTTGCAGTTGGAGGTTACATGCAAGGATAATTTTAGAAACCTCCCAATAATTATTGTTTCCACTAGATTTGTGGTGTGAGAGCCTAGATTTACCTCGGGCTAAAAAGGTAAGCTTCTAGGTCCACATCAAACAACACTCAGCCTCGTAGCTAGCCCTATGAGGAAAGGAGAGGGCTCTCTCCAAGTCAATCTCAGCAAAAGATAATCATATGGGCTTGAGATGACTAATTTAACAACTAATCTTAGGCTAGGTATGAATTACAAGGATTTAATTTGAGTTTTTGGGGGTTTTGTGTTGGAAAAGGGAAAGGCAAATTTGGGTTCGAGGATGAGGCACAGTTTTTTGCAGAGTTCTGATTGGGGCAAGGAAAGCAATCGTTTTGATGCTTTAGATTGAAATGAATGGATGGATTAGACTAGTGAGGAGCCAAGGAGGGCAAGAGAGTCTCAAGATTCCTCCTCAAATAGATGGAAACGTTGAAAATTAAACAAAACTAAAAGGCAGAGCACAAAAGTCCAGTGAATTGTACCTTAATCTCTCATTTGTTTAATTTCAGAAGCAAAGAGAATGGAAAATGATACACATAAACATCAATGAACTTACAATTACATAGATAAAAGTACCATCAAAACACAAATCCACATGGATCCCAACAAGTGTTGCAAAACCCTGGTCTTTCCTTTGCCAAAAATGCAGAGATAGAATGTACAATGGAGTGCCAAGCAATCCCAAGTGTCCAACCCTGACAATGACTCAAACACTACATGATATAGACCATCCTAACCCATTCCCATGCCTCTAAGGGTTGATCTCATCATTCTAGGAGCTGTTTCAACCAATTCTAAACAAAGCACTGAAATCTAGGCAATCAAACAACTTGCCTCTATAAGGTAGGAAACTGATTCATTCATTAAATTTTCACCTTTTAGTGAATGAATCCTCTAGAACAAGTAAAAATGTGCTAATATTACATCATGTTCCTCCAATTACATCAAGATAGATCAATAATTACATCAAAAACTAAAACTAGTCAAAACTGGACGAATTTCTGAGCTATACCGTGAAAAATAAGCCTAAAATCCTCTATGCGCCGCCCCTGATTCTCTATGCATCACGCCACTTTGGAGCTGACTTTGAGGCCCTTCCTAGAGTCCAAATTGATCTCATGATAGTTCTTTGGAAATCCCTACCTATCTACTTTTTAACCCAAGTGGAACTTTTCAATTTGGTGTCCATTTGCCCCTCCAAAACTTCAATCTCCTAGGACTGCTTCCTGTGTGTCAAAATAGTGGCAGAGAGGTCATTTTTTGAGTGTTTTTGACCTCTTGAGGACTCAAAAATTGCCCAAATTTCTGGTACATTCACCAGAAAGCATAATATTTCATGACAAATCCAAAAATATAAACTTTTTGAAATTTGGAGCCCTCTAGCAAAAGCGAGCGCCACGTGGCGTGGTGCATAGGGAGGCAAAACCTGTTTTCTAGTGCAAAAATTTTCAAAAATGTAAAAATTGCTCCAAATTTCTTCAAATTTGGGCTAGACATTCTCTATCAAGTGTCATGCTGGGCTAAAGAGGTTTCGTCCAATATCTGAAGGCGATCATGCTCCTTTTGCCTCTTTTGCTTCCTTATTGCCTTCTTTAATTTTTCCTTTAGATTCCTTATTCGTGCTTAGGAACTCATATTTCGCACCCTGTAATGGAAAGCCATGTGTCTCAACAATACTTTGTCCCTATCGGCCCTTTCCAGTAGTCCCTCCAAGTGGATGTCAATTCTCTTGAGCCAAGACTCCCGATAATCATTAATCTCTTGCTCTAATGAAGTAAATCTGATCCTCTGCCTTTGGGTAGCTTGGCAATTCTCGCGGATGTTTTGCAACTCCACGATTGCTTGCTGATCTTCGAGTTGTTTGTTCCTTTGCTCCAAGTATTTCATAGTGCACTTAGCCCTCTCCAAGTCAAGGGACAGGGCTTTGATCTCTGCCTGTTGCTCCTGGATGATCTCTCTAAGATGTGCACTTTGCGAGCCCTTGTCAGTAACATCATATTGAATGAGAATGAAGTCAGTCTCTCGCTCACCTGAAGGCCCCTCGTCCTACATTGGCCTCTTGCCTCTGTCCTGTACCTGTGATGTTGATGTCGGAAGCGAGGCCCCTTCCACCCCAGTTGGAGATAACACTCACTTTGCTGCTGCAAATAACTGCCTCGTGCCCTTCTGATAAGTAATGAAAACCGGTATAGTATCAGTGTGTGGATCATGGCATTCTTGCTAATGAGAAGGTCCACCTATCTCATGCCCAACCTTTGAAGGTCCCTGTGAAGCTTTGAAAAAGCCACGAGAGATGAAATCATCCCAAGTGATGCCCTGTAATCCAAGCTGATGAACCACCAAAATTTTGATAAGAGCAAAATGGCAAATACTGTTGAACTACTGTTGAGGGCTCTTGTGCTGCACAAGGACGGTCATCCTTTCTATGTTTCAGCATATGAAATAAGGAATGTTCATCATCCGTACCTGGGTGAAATGCATGAGCAACCTGATGTGATAAGCATATAATATGGAGAAACAGCCTTCACAACTTAAATACTTCATGATTCATTTCATTAGTGGAGCATATTCATCTTTGAGATATCGGAAAGGAAACACTCCCTTGAGTTGCCTCAGTAAACTGGGTTTAATATATGGATCATAATGCTACTGGTCAATTTTCTACCTCTTGTTCCATGGCTCTCCAATGTTAGGTATGTCGGTTACTAGTGAGATAGATTTTGGTGTAAGTGTAAAAGTGACACCAGCCAAAGTAACTCGATCACCATGTAAATGCAGTACAAATAAGTGAGCCAATTCATGATGGACTTCAACAGTAGCAACCTTCTCACAAAATTCATAACATGACTGAAACTAGAAACAAGAGATGGCGAGAGGGCAGACCTGCAATTCTATAAGGGTGGTTGGTTCTTCTCTAACATGTTTGCCACATTTATGAGGCCTCCGGGGTGCATGTCCCTCCATGGGTGAGTCACTTTGGGACTCCACTTCATAATCGGATGAATGACCGGATGACATAACTGTTGCTATACAAACTGCCTTGGAGAAATAGGTGCTGGTGTATGAAACTGTATTGGACTGCTCTTTTGGTGATGTGTTGAATTTTTGCCACCAAGGGGAAAACAAATGAAATAAGGGACTGTTAGGAAGGGGGAAAATAGTAAGGGATTAGGGACTATTGGGACAAATTTTGTTAGGGAAATGTAGGAGGGTTTGAGGGGTTTTATGTATAGGGTTAGGAGATTTTTTGTAGGGTTAGGGTTTGGGGTTTGGGATTTGGGAATTTGGGACAGAGAATTTGGGATAGGGGTTAAGTGATTTTAGGAGGCAGGGGACAATGAAATTAGGGACAAATGGAATAAGGGATACAAGAGAATGATGGAAAGAGCAAACTTGGTGGCAAATAGTTCATAAAACCCTAGGCAACCATTTTTATATGAGAACTTTGACATGGTAGGGTTTAGACCATCACCATTGATCAATCACCATATCACAGCACAAATTTGAATGAAATGCAATGATTGAGGCTGTACCTGGCAAATTCGTGCGAATTTTTGGCAATTTGGAGGAATTTTGAGCAGTTTCGGGCCTTTAACTGTATGCGTGGTGCCACATACCCAATGCGTCGCACCTTCCCAGTGCGTCACGCCTGTGTAAATTAACACTCCACGTTTTCTCCCAATGCGCCATGCCTCCCCAGTGTGTCGTGCCACCTACTCTATGTGCCGCATCGGCCAAGTTTATTCCAATTTCACCCAATTTCACACTTGTGCACAAAACTTGCTTTGAATTGCTTCCTCTTCGTTCTTGGCATGCAAATGAGTTGAATCGATTTGATTTTTATTGAAGCCGTGATGATTTTTTTTCTTAGAGGTTCTGTGTGCCACGCACAAGCCTAGTGCATCATGCCTTGTGGATGCACCGCGCTAGTGAAGAAAAGAACTGTGGTAGGAGGCCCAATGCGTCGCGCAGCCTATGTGCGCCACGCTCTAACCCAATGCGCCGTGTGCACTCTAAACACAGCCTTGGCTTTGAAAATCGCCCTTTCAACACTAAACTTTGACTTTCTTTGATCTTCTTGGATGCAAATGACATTGATGCACATAGAAATATCTTTATAAAGACATGGATTTGGTTTTTGTTTCTCCAAAACCCATATTTGTAATGTTTGCCATCGACACTTTTTCACATTTTAATACAACTCTGTTTTCAAATTTCCTTTTTGATTTTGGCTTAAATGATGAATCTTTTGGCTATTTTTATAGGGATAGTGGCATGTCTTGACAAAGGAAGACCAGGGCTGCGCCTGGAGAATTCAACAACTAAAAAACTTTTGAAAATTACATGGAAATTTATTACAAAAGACGAAATGTCGAATTTTCTTCAAAACAGAGTTTTGAAGAAAAGTCATAATCCATCCATATGACGATAAAATTTAGTGAAATAAAAACTTATTTAGAACCTCCCTTTGGCCTGCTGGCATTATTGGACATTTTGAAGACACAATTTGTGAAACCCTAGACCTATGACTGACATGACTCTCATTGACTGTCATTGACTTTGATGAACTTTGATGAAAAGACCTGAGCCAACAGGTACAAGACATGAGGGGAATGAGTGATAAGGCCTTTTCGTCAGATTATGGCATGCCCTTAACAGAATGTGGATGAGTGAACTGTATGAGACACCTAAAAATGAAATGCAATAAGAGAAATGATCTCTGACAGAGGGATGTAAAGAGCGACTCTAACATGTGGCATGCATGTCATGAACTTGATTTTATCAAAACACATCAATCGGGCACTGCAAAGCTCATTCCTCACATCAACCTTATAGCTTTGACATTCCACATCACATCTAGGAGTTGTCGACACATTCAACGTAGTTGTTTTGGGGTGAGCCCATTTTCCATGTCTTGTGTTGTATTTCTAGCACTTTTTGTGTTTCGCTTCATATGAGCACTGTCTGCTTGATTTCAGTGAGTGCTTGCTGTCATTTTGATACATACTAGCTTGTACTAGCACTATTTCATTTTTCACTAACATCACACTATTGTGGTATGCATGAAACTATTTTTCACGACTGGCCGCTGATTTAGCGACTCACCTTACCAACATGCATGTTGTTCCATTTTTGAATCTGTCATTCACCGTTTTCATGCATGATCATTCACTTATGCTTACACTCAATATCGCACTGCATTCACATTCACACTCACTTTCAATTTCCCATCAGCGAGTGTGGGCAGCCTTGGCCCAGACTCTACCTCACCAAGACAACATTACATAATCTTGAGAGGGAAGGCTCTATCTTCCTCTCAGGAAATGCACATTTTTTCCTAGTGACTATCCTTCAGTATTGCATTGTGCAATTCTGAGGAACAGTGACTGTTTGCCCAGAAAAATGCATAATGAAGTCACTGAGCCTGCAACCATTGTCATATGAGATTGTGCATCGCGCAATTCTAGTAGTCAGTAGCTAGACTGGACTATGCATTATGGAGTTCCAACAGTCAGTTAGCCTCCTAGCATCCCAGACTGGGCCTTGCGCAGTCTTCGTAGTCAGTCTCCCGACGTCCCGACAGAAATTGTACAACCTTCATGATCAGTCACACATGTATGTTGCAAGTTAGTTCTAAAGTTCATTTTGTTTTTCTACTAACAGATTTCTTTCCATGAGTGTTGCCATGTCTCTAGGTATCACAGGTGTTCTTTTGTCTCTCAATAGTACATGTTCAATGGTTTCCCAGAGAGCAGAGTGAAAGACACTATTGAGATCACACTTGGGGATGTAGTCAATCAAGTGGCTATAGACTTGCCTACCCATGAAGACATCAAGTTATTTGTAGACAAGGACATCAAGGTATCATAGCAATAACATCACAATGAGCAGCATCATGAACAATAGTTGAAGGAAGCATTCCAAGTGCAACGAATGCAAGAGGAAGGTTGTTGACAACATGGAGGCAGAACAAAGTTGCAAGCTCAAGAAGATCCACTGATGATGAAAGTGGCTTTGGGTACTCAGGCTATGAGGTGACAACGTGATCACGTGAAGATAGAGAATGGAACAAATAAGGAGTTGCATGTTCTGAAGCAACAACTCAAGGGAGAATATGACCTGCACAGTCAAGTGAATGAGTTGCAGAAGGAGCAGGAAGAATAGGGGGTGCAACATGCACTCACAGATGAAATTACTCTCGTACAAGTTATAGATCTACCCTAGCAGCTAGCATGGAGAAGAAATAGTGAGAAATGTTGTTGATCGCATGCAAGGAATTCAGCAACATGCATGTCATTGTGCACACGCATGCAATCCAACCCATTCAGCACACTCACCAAGGTGAAGAAAAGAAGAAAGTCCAACTAGAGCTAAGCATGTAGTTGACAGTTGATGGACATGACAACAACACACACTAGAAGATGAGCACAGACACTATGCATTAGTTTGATTGTACTAAGAAGACCATGCACATGCTAGCAGATGAGTTGGATGAAGGAGCCACACCAATGCATCCGAATGCAATGGAGGCAGGAGTTTGCTTCAGTGAGATGTCACCATGGGGTGTATGCACACCATCACGGATGACTAAGCTTGGCATCAGATCACCACCTTCACCATCACAAGCATGTCAAAGAGTTGGTCTCACAACAATGGACCAAGTGTCAGTGATGTATTACATGGCTTTCTCAAGCCAGCTTGTCTCACATGGGCACATGTGCATTGTAACGTAACAACATGTCAAGTGGAAGTTAAGTATAAATAGTTGGATGTAACAGTCATAGAGTAGATGGAGATTCATGAGGGTAGATGAACTATCACAAAGGGGAATGTCAAGGGTCACCCCACCCTTTTCTATAAATGGAATTTCATAACTCATTGTAAAGGCTTTTGGTCAGCCAAGCTTCTGATAATACTATCTTGGAGAGAGCTTGGACAATATTGTAATGAGCCTTGGCTTCTCCACTGTGCAGAGCTAGTACATCTCTTTGGAGGAGCAAGCAAATGTGGTTGTAATGTTCCGCTATTGGAACTAGTGGTTGGACATGGATGTATTGTATGAATGGAACTTACACTTCTTTATATAATAAGAGCTAGAACGTTTCATGCATATGTTGTATTGTATTCTATGTTATATGGTTTACTCTAAATGATATATGTATTGGTTTTCTTACGCATGTATGTATAGACTATTATGTATAAGTGTGTATGAATCTTTCTGAAATGTGTTGTTGGTTTAACCATCACTTTGGATTGTTCGCTAACTTGCCTTCCATGTTGTGATGTATATTTTCTTGTGTGTTTCCTTCCAAGATGAATACTATTATAGGTTTCCAAGGGGTGCACTCATCTCAACCCCTATGTGTTAGAACCTCTCGTGCACCTTCCTTGACTCACTCTAGTTGTCACACCCTTGCTACCAAAAGCGTTATCTTACTTTCCTCTGTGTGAAATCATGGTCAAGGCATTACCATTTCACCCACTGCTCAGACGCCTACACTAAATGGTCTAAGGTCTAATTGGGAGTTCTTACTAGGGAGATCCCCTAGCATGTTGGTGGGTTCAATACTATCAACATTTCTAGTGCTAGAAGGAGTGCCATATGACAAGCTATGTCCTCTCATCTAGTTTTGAACCTTTTCATATCTTTCATGGATTCTTGCACTCTTCTTCCTCCGCAATGTCTTTCAAATCAGGAAGATGTCACCATCATGAGGGAGTTTTTAGATCAATTGTCCACTTACATGTATGATGGTGAAGGCGAAGTGGCCTAGCCTGACTAATTACATCACTTTCATTCGATGCTTCATGAGGAAGATGGGTGTTCTGATGAATAGGTTAGCTTACTACTTGCATATGCACTTCGCGAATCTCCACTTCGATGGTTGTTCAGCCTATCGGCTGATAGCATGCACTCATTTGAGCACTTATGTGATATCATTGAAGACACTTTCTATCATTTTGATCCAAACCATCTTGACCAAAAACTACTAAAATAATGGAAGTCTCTGCATGAATTAATCATGGATTTTTGGCAGCACTTCCGACTTTCTATTTCAAGCTCCAAGGAGTTAGATGAAATTCCTCTATCTTTGGGACTGATTTGAGTATTGCATCAAGAAATATACTCTTCCCAAGAAGAAACTTGAAATCAAGCCTCGCTCAACATTCTTCATTGATGGAGTTGCGCAATCTCAGCTAGATGCGATCATTTTCATGACTGATTGTTCGCCATCCCCTCATCAAACAGCTCCACCACTACTAGGTGACGTTGAGGATCATACTCACACACCTGTTCAGCTTTTGCATCCTCCCAACATCATTTCACTTAATTTTCATGCATATTTGGTTGTGAGTCCTTCGAGTTGTCATATGCATTATTTTACACAACCTCTGTCTTTGAACTTGGTTGTTCCTCCGGATGATACTCTCTTGTGTTCTTCCATTCAGGACTTTTCACTTGTTGTGAATGAGGAACAAGCCACTGACAGAGTTGATGTTGTAAACCAACATGCATTGTCATTCATGAAGAGTATGAGTGGAGCTTGAGCATCAACACTTGATGAAGGATGATTCCCTTCATTCTGAGCCTCCTCCATTATTTCTTGACATATTTGGTGAACCTACCATTATTGGCTTGATGGGCCCTGATCCAAGTTCAATGTTAAGTAGCCAAGAAAATCCTTACACTACTAGCCCTTCCAATATCAATTCGTGGAGTGCGGAAAAAAGTCTCACCTGAAGCAATATGGGGGGATGCAAGAACCAAGTTTCTGCACCTTGAGATGGTTGTGATGTTGGTTATTTTCCCTAAGCTTCCTTCGGGCATATCAAAAAGCCCTTTAGGGCTTATTAAATTACTTCTCTTATTTGTCCTCGAAGCCTTTGCAAAAGTCTTTGATCATCCTTCACGAACCCTAAATAGATATATTAGGCACTTACATGCCTCTGTAATTACTCTTACTTTTGTATCTACCCAGATTCGCGTAAGTATTGGTTACTTTAACATGCATTACGATTATCTTCACGTAAACAGGTATTCCTACTTGTGTTCATATGAAAAACTAAAATGCATCAATATAGCATTACTTCATACTCCAGTATTCAATATTAAAAAATAAAAAAATTCATAACAAAAGTAAAATAACGCACATAGATAATTGTAGATTATTCCTCTTTACTTATAATCTATATTTCTAGTGCAGACTCTAACTACCCTATGCACACAGCTGCAGGGGTCCGTGCACTCAACTGCAGACTTCTACCTTAGGCCTCTGTGCACTTAGCTACAAATACTCTTCCTACTCTAAGACCATTCACTCTTAGCTCTCACAAACCCATGCATAACACATAACAGGACTCAACTGGATTGAACTACCTTAGACTCTTCTAAGACTCCCTTTTTATATAGTCGTACCATGGGCAGATCTCTAAATCCGACATGAGTTATACAAAATAAGGGTAGAAAAGCCTTAGTAACTCTTTACATCTTCACCCTCCATGGCCACAAAATGTGGAGACTTTACATTCTTTACACAAAACTTGGGCTTTTAACCCCAAAATTGACCCAAGGGGACCTGTTCCCAATAGGCCCCCAACACAAATTTGGTGACTCTCCCTTGAGTCACTCTACTGGTGTAAATATCCTATCGTAACTGACTAGTTGCTCCATCACTGGCCCTGTGCCATCTACCTATACCTTCTACTGCATTTTCTACAGACTAACTAGTTTGCCTTCAATGGTGGTCGTGAGCACATATGCTTCATCTAGTGATAACATCCTAAGCTGTAAATACCATAATGATGCAACATAAGCCACATATACCCACATTATGCAAACAAAATTGCATGCCATACACATGTCTCGAGATTATTCACCTGATCCATGGTGAAAACCTTCACAATTCAAGGTTTAAGTCTTTAAGTGGAAATATATTCACTTGTAACTATCCAAAGTCTAAATTTTAATAAGCCTTCAAGCAGAACCTTATACACCCTTCATAACCTTTGGTTAATTATCATTCACCCACAAATATTAACCACACCATTTAACTCTAGTCTCAGTTAATCCAACATTAACCATAATACCTTACTTCCTCTTATTTCTATTATAATTCTCGTATAATAGAAATATTACTTCAACACACTTAAGCTTACCTTTCCACCATTCTTGAACACTTTTCACATATATCGATGCTTGCTTTATCGCGTTCTACCTCGACCATCAATTTCACTTCTTCATATCAATGGCTATCACGTGGTCTCCAACTTTAACCCATTTTCCACCGAAGCTCAAAAAGATTAACCTTCTTTGAATAATTCATTGGGTATGTACGAATGTTAACCTACATGTGATTATCGTTCGATTAATCACCGAATGAGTGGTCACAATTATCAGAACTCAACAAGCTTTTAACCTTGTTTTATAAACCCTCATCGCATTCGGATTCCAAATTAACCTCTACGCATGTTAGCACACTATATCAGTCCGATCAATCACCCAATGGAGAGCTGTGATATATTTAACTACAACTGGATTTATTCACAGTTCATAACTTTCTCGGGTTCATTTTTTAATTACCACTTACGGCTTTGAGACCACACGAGAAACAACTTCTTGCCTACAAAAACCACCATTCCATTCTGATTAATGCCCATGCATATTCACCATGCGATGACCATGGATCTCTTTCCATCGGACGACTATAATATTTTCTCCACCATTCCTCATTTGCCATTATTATCCATCTATCTAGACGATCCGATAGTTTTCGTTGTGCTAGTCAATCAACCCCAATCTTGATTGAAACTCTCCTTCATTTGCTTATTGGTGGAATTGTGTTAAACACAAATTTATCTTTGTGCTCTGTCCTTCTCGATTTTGTTTGCACACACATATCTTATGCAACAACACTTTGTTTATAAAGAATTACAATCTAGTCACATATGTACTCTACACAGGGTTGAAATCAAAATTTTGTATTCATAAACAAGTATTTACACAAGTTCTTCTCTCAGGCTTGATTTCCAATATCAACGGCCTCCGTTTCCCTATCTGCCTATAGGATTACAATCAAGCTCTATTTAATCTCTAAATTTTAATTCACACTCTAACTAACTAACTCTTTGTATGCCTTTTAGGCCTACATTTTCTATGAACCAATTCTGGTTCATATCCTTAATAATTTCAACTAAATCCTAAGAATCCTCTCAATCTGAGAAATTATGAACTAATTCCTAATTTAAGATCTACAATTAATTTCCAATCTATCAATCCCTAAGAGCTCTCAACTATCCTAATTCACTCATGTTTCCCTTCATTTCAGAACATTTACAATATACCTCTTAATACTTAATTAGATCCTATTCTCATAATATCACTCAAAAACATTAAAATTACATTAATTTGATGCATACGAAACCAACTTCCTTAACACACAAGCCCCCTATGTCTACTAAAATACAATGATACTTCTGAGCCGAATGCTCTTGCATCAGAATCCCAAGGTTGAAAACATTCATGATCTCCTGATCATGTGTTCTCATGTGTTAATAAAAAAAACCTCCAAGGTCCCAAACTTTAGTTTGTAACTGCCCAAATGCCTTGCACCTTTGTTGTTGTTGTATATCTGTTATCTTTTGGTTCATTTTCCTCTCTTCAATTAGTTTCAAATTCTGATTGATCACTCCTCTTGTTGTCATTTTCCTCAACTTGGATTGTTTCATCATCAGTAGCCATAATTCTTCAATATCCATCTCCAACACATCCTTGAGCTGGTAACAAATCTTGCTTTTATTACTCCACTTGTTGTTGTACTCTATCCACTCATCTTCAACCTATTGTTTACTTTCTTCAACTTTTTCTACTTCAACTTCTGCTATTACTCTTGAGATTTCTCCAAGTACTGTTGTAGATATTGTTTCCACCCAAAGTCCCTGATTATCCTTTAAGATATCTCCCTCTGCAACATCTATTTTCTACTCCTTGTCTGTAAATTCACTTTCCAATGATTTAATGTTTACATTCCATGGACTAAGTACTATCATGGAATCTTCCTTTTCCTCCTTCATATCCTCAACAACAAATTCTTCTGTCTGTCCGCTAATCTCCTTATTAACAAAATGTGCATGTGCTCCCCTTTGGTTGTCCTCATGAGAGAACATAGTTTCATTCTCCATCAGAATGCAATTCTAATCTTGCCTCTTTGAAATGTCTATGTACATTTCCTTCATCTTCATGTCAACTTCAAGTGACTGCCTATCACTTATTTCTCCTTTATCCATATCGCAATCTCTGTGTTTAATTTCATCTCTTTGGTCTTCACGCTAAACTTTTCCTGTATTAAGTAGTGCATATATATACGTCTTCTGTACCAGTTCAAAATTGTCTTCTTTTGAGAAGTATTCATCATCATATATGGGCTTACAATCTTCTTCAATTTCTATGATACCTGTAGAATATTTTCCATCTTTATCTATTTCAAAACCTACCTAATTACACCAATCATGATGATATCCTTTTACCAGCATCTTTTCTAATTTATCATTACACATGAGACATTTATTAGGCTTCTCATCTTCCTTAACATGTATAATAGTTTCCAATAATTGTTCTTCATTTGCTAAATCTGCAACCACACACAAAATGTCAGAAATAAAAACATTAGGCATGTCAACCTTACTTATCATCATATCCATTTGTTGATCTAAACTCTTCAAAGAGCTCATGAGACTTCTTACAAGTCTCTCTTCCTCCTCATTTTCCAAACAACTTATAAGATCCTCAATAGATCTCTTCTCAACATCATCTGCTTCAATGATGTCTTCCTACTCTTGTCCACTATAGTGAACTTCTTCATTCTCATTTAGTTCTGATTTTACAACCTGAAAACTTACTGTTCGGTTTTCTACCCTTTTCTCCAAAATACTTAACTCATGCCATAAATTTTCCATCTCACTTGATATTCCTCCTAAAAGCTCTGTACAATCCTCACTATATTCTTCTTTTTCACGAGTATAATTTCTTGGTGAAACTACTTCTTCATTCTCGATCAGAATAAAATTATGACCCTCCATCTCTATGATAGTTTATATGTCTTTCCATCACTCTTCCTTTGGCCATCTAAAAAAATCAATTTATCATTGCCCTTACCAATAACAAATTCTTTATCATAAGATATAACTGTCTCATCTCTATTGGAGATATTTCCTTTACTAAGAAAGGAATTTATGAACTCCTTCTACTATAATAACTCAACCTGATCTTCATTTGAAATACAGTCATCATCATACTTTGCTTGGCAACTTTCAGCTTCACTCAAGACAGTTCCATAGGATGGTTTGTCTTTTGCAATACCTACATTCACACACAACTTGTCAGTTTTAAAACAACCAGACCTCATGATCTCACTTGATGATTCAATCACCAAGTCCTCCTGCTATTCCAAGTCCTTTACATGACTCAAAAATATTTCAATGGTCTGCTCTTCAATCTCATCAAGTCCTTCACTAGGTTGCTTGATATCCTTCCTTGCTTCTTCTTTCTTTTGGCCATCATCATGAGTCAAACTTCCTCTTCTTTCAATCTTTGCAATATGTTGAAAAGTAAACTTTTCCCCAACTTCCTACAAGCATATGCATGAGACTTATCTATCTCATCCTCTTTCATAACAAAATTTAGATTATGCCTATCTTCTTCCTCCTTTATGACAATATCAACAACTTGTCCTTTTTCACATGTTTCCCCTGCAAACATACACAAATTATTAGATTTAAAATCATGTGTCCTTTTGGTCTCACTCGACATTTCAGTCTTCAAGTCTTCATCTCCACCTAGAACTTCACCCTATTCTACTTCACAAATGGAAACTTCCATTTCCAACTTACCTTCTCCGAGTTCTTCCACTAGCCACTTCACTTGCCTCTATTGTAACCTTCTTTGTAACTTAGGTTATTTCACTGCATTTTTCCTCAATACCCAACCTTATCTTTGGTTTTCCTCTAGTATCATCCTTAATACATTGAGTTGTTCTTTTAACTCAACAATCTCCTTTTCAATCTCCCCTTGACTCATCCTCTTGCCATTTACCTTGGCATCCTCCTTCTTCACTTTTCTTCTATTGTGGTCTTCCTCAGAACCTTTGCTATGACTATCAGTAGTCATCTTCTTCTCCATCTCTATGAGTTCTTCACTCACTCACTCTGAGATACATAAGTCTCTGCAACAACAAGTCCTCCTTACTACATGATACATCACTAAGCTTCTCTCCTTTGAGCTCAATCTTTTGGAATTTTTTTGGTTCTCTCCTCTGGAACCATATGAGCATTCCATGCTTTAGAATTCAACTCATCTGCACTTTTGAGAACACAACTGTCCTCTTTTATTTCAAACACAAATGAAATACTAAGTTCTTCCACTCTCTCTCAGAAACCCTTACTAGCTTCCTTCATCACTGCTCTTCAAGTTGTGATCTTCTTGCTGAGATGCTTCACTAATTACTATTACCTACATATCAATGATTTTTAAACAAATATCATTCCAAGATTTCAAAAGTTTGTTGCTGCCAAATTTATATGGCCACTTTAAAATTCTTTTGCTCCTCTTCCTTTTTATAACACTCTTGTCCTCTATGTCCAACCTTCAGTCACATTCTTTAGGTTTGTTGCCACTTGCTTTTCTAGTATTTCATTCACTTTTTTCTTTAGAATACATACAACTTTCCTTGTCTGTCTACTTCTAACAATCTTTACTCTATCTTTAACCTACAAAACTCAAACTAGAGTTAAATAAAACAATACCCGTATGATTTCACAAGAAGTCTCCATCCACTCTTCACACTTGAGTGAACCTCCATTTTCCTCAAGAAAACAAACATCATTGTGCTTTCTTTATGCTTATGCAATCTCTTCTTAAGAGTATCACTTACTCTCATCTTATGTCATGCCTTCTACTTATCAGATTCAAATAATTTGATCTCTTCTTCCTTTCACAATTACACTTTCATTCTGCACAATTCTGCTTTAATTAAAAAAGATCTTTAACCAGCTTTCATACCAAATGATACCAGCCTAAGCTGCAAATGCCATAATGATGCATCTTACGCCGCATATGCCCACATTATCCAAATAAAATTGCATGCCATATACATGTCTTGAGATTAGTCACCTGATCCATGGTGAAAACCTTCACAATTCAAGGTTTAAGTCTTTAAGTGGAAATATATTTAGTTCTAACTATCCAAAGTCTAAACTTTAATAAGCCTTCAAGTGGAATCTTATACACCCTTCATAACCTTTGGTTAATTCACATTCACCCATGCATATTAACCATACCATTTAACTCTCGTCTCAGTTAATCCAACATCAACCATAACACCTTACTTCTGCTTATTTCTATTATAATTCCCGTATAATAGAAATATTACATCAACACAGTTAGCCTTACCTTTCTGCCATTCTTCAACACTTTGCACATATATCGATGCTCACTTTATCACATTCTACCTCCACCATCAATTTCACTCCTTCATATCAATGGTTATCACATGATCTCCAACTTTAACCCATTTTCCTTCAGAATTAAAAAAGGTTAACCTTCCTTGAATAATTCATCAGGCCCACAGGAATGTTAACCTGCTTGCACTTTTCCACACGATTACCATCTGATTAATCACTAAATGAATGGTCACAATTATCGAAACTCAACAAGGTTTTAACCTTGTTGTATAAACCCTCATCACGTCTGAATTCCAAATTAACCTCCACACATGTTAGCATGAGATATCTGTCCGATCAATCACCCAACAGACGGTTGTGATCTTTCCAAAATTCAACTGGGTTTAGTCACAGTTCATAACTTTCATGGGTCCGTTTTTTAATTACCACTTACGGCTTTGAGACCGTGCAAGAAACAACTTCCCACCTACGAAAACATCTTTTCCATTCTAATTAATGCCCATGCATCTTCACCATGTGATGACTGTGGATCTCTTTCCATTAGACGACTACGATATTTTCTCCACCATTCCTCGTTCGCCATTATTATCTATCGATGTAGATGATCCGACGTTTTCTACTATGCTAGTCAATCGACCCCAATATTGATTGAAACTCTTCTCCATTTGCTTATTGGTGTAATTGTGTTAAACACATTTATCTCTACACTTTGTCCTTCTCAATTTCATTTGCACACACATATCTTATGCAACAACACTTCATTTATAAAGAATTACAATATAGTCACATATGTACTCTACACAGGGTTGAAATCAAATTTTTGTATTCGTAAACAAGTATTTACACAAGTTCTTCTCTCAGACCTTATTTCCAATATCAGTGGCCTTTGTTTCCCTATCTTCTCGTAGGCTTACAATGAAGCTCTATCTAATCTCTGAATTCTAATTCATACTCTAACTAACTACCTCTTCCTATGCATTTTAGGCCTACATTTATACAAAAGGTTCTATGAACCAATTCTAGTTCAAATCCTTAATAATTTCAACTAAATCCTAAGAATCCTCTCAATCCCAGAAATTATGAACTAATTCCTAATTTAAGATCTTCAATTAATTTCCAATCTATCAATCCCTATGAACTCTCAACTATCCTAATTCTCTCATGTTCCCCTTCATTCGAGAACATTTACAATATGCCTCTCAATACTTAATTATATCTTATTCTCATAAAATCACTCAAAAACATTAAAATTACATTAATTTTATGCATAGGAAACCAACTTGCTTAAAACACAAGACCCCCTATGTCTACTAAAATATAATGATACTTTTGAGCTGAATGCTCCTACATCATCTAGCCAAGGCTTCAATCAAGCCTTCAATAATGCTTCCCTATGCTATGCTACATCCAACTCCTCTTTCAATGCCTTTTCTTCATGCAATTTCTCTAGCCTTTGGGTAATGGCGATGATGTGTGTGATCGCTTTAACGTCGTCATATCACTGTTGCAGCTCCCACGCCTATGTTTCCAGCCTTTACACATTAGGATCCTCTTGTAAGCTGGTGACTACTTCGAGCGACTGCTTGAAGAGTGCAGTGAAATCCTTTACTGTGCTAGCTGTTAGAGCTTAGATTTACCTCAGGCTAAAGGGAGGCAATCCTAGGATAATCACAAACCAAGCTTAACCTAGTAGCTAGCCCTACTAGGTCAGGAGAGGGCTCTCACCTTTTCAATCTCAGTCAAGATGACTGCAAATATGGATTTTAGGCTAGGTATAGTAGCTGTAGGGTTTTTTGATTGATTTTTTTGGTCTTTGCTTGATCAAATGCAGTAGGCAACTTTGGGTCTGGGAAATCAAGCAAAGAATGCAGGGTGTGCTATGGGGCGAGGTAGGTAGGTGTTTTAGCACTTAAAATTGAGTGAGATGGTAGGTCTAAGACTAGTGAGGAGCTAAGGAGGGCATGCAAAGATCATGATTCCTCTTCAAATAGTAGAAAACATAAAAAACTAAATGGATCCCTAAGGCAGAGCATTGTAACCAATGTATTCTACCTATCTATCTTGATTTCATTTATTTAGAAGAATGAATAATATTGTGGCACACATAACACATGAGAAAAAATAATGATAGAAGGAGAAAATATTCAAAAACACATCACCACAAGAAACCCACAAAAATAGCTGCAAATCCTAGTTTATTTCCTTGCCAAACTATTGTAGAGATGTACAATGTAGCTCACAGCATCCAAGAGAGTCCAAAATTTTCTAATGACTGAAAAAATACATAATACAAACAATAAAACCACCTATTCTAGACATCAGGGGTCAAATCCAAGAGATAAGGAATTGTTACAACCATTTCCCAACAAGGAACATGAATATAGGCAATGGAACAGCTTGCCTCTATAAGCATGGAAATTGATTCATTGACCCCCAAACCATCTCAAAATGATGAATCTACTCTCTATGGTAATTTTAAAATTACATTTACATAGAATAACATCATTTAAAATCATAAATTCATCCATGATGAGAGAAAAATTCAACTTGTAGAAAAACTAGGCGAAAACTGGATTTTTGAGCAAACTAACTCTATGCGTAGCACCACTGGCCAGCTGCATAGCGCCACTTCATAGCTAAATTTGGAGGCCTTCCCCTTAGCAACATTGAGCCCAAGATATCTCATTGGAAAGGCCTTCTTGTCTAGTTTCTATATCATCTTTCACTTTTGCATTTGGAGGTATTTCCCCTCTCAAAAGTGGAATCTTCCAAGTCTGCTTCTGTGTGTCCAAAAAGAGGGAGAGAGGTCAGTTTTTGATGGTTGTTTGACCAAGTTTTGCTCCAAAATTTCTAAGATTTTATGGGTTTGATGCTCTCATCATGCTAAATCCAAATATACAATCCATTTCTCCAAGAAGTCTTCCAGTGAAAAGCGTAGCACTGGTGGCGTTACGCACCTGGGGAAAATTTCTGTGTTGTAAAATTCCAAAAATTGAAAATGACCAAAATTTGTCAAAACTTGCCCAGATTTGGCACAAGGCACTATCATTAATTTCTTTTATGTGCTAGTGAGGCTTCAGCCAATATTTTTAACTTTTTTTGCTCCTTTTTGCTCCTTAAAGCCTTCCTCAACCTAGCCTTAAGCTTCCTTATCCTTATGTTGCATATTTCATTTCGAGTCATAAAATGATATGAAATGTGTCGGAGCATTCTATTGTACCTATTGGCTTTGTTTATCAATCCTCCAAAATGTGTGTTGATCCTCTCAATTCATGTTCAATCTCTTGCTCAATGGAAGTCAAAGAGACAAGGTCCTCTTTGTCACTTTGCCTCTTTAGTTTCAACATTTCAAGTTCCATTAGGCTTTGCTTATCCTCCAACTGTTTGTTCTCTTTCTTTTTCATCATCTATATCATCCTTGATAATCTTCTCTTTTCCTTTTCTTTGTTTCTTATGTCTCTCCATGGAACTATCACTAAGTGTCTCTTTCTAGTGTTCTCCTTTGGTTTTACAAAATGTGGTTGTATATGGATGTTTTATGGATAATAGTGAGGAAATAGGGTGAAGGAATGAAATGGGCAGAGGGTATGAAAGCAGGGAAAATTTTAAGAACCCCCCGTAAATTTATATGTATAATAAATGGGTGAATCTCCATGGTATATAGGAAAAATGGAAGGTGATTTTATCAATAATATAATATGTATATATAATTTTTTGGCGAATCTCTCACTAGGCATGGCGAATATTTTACTGAATTATAAAATCTTGTAAGATCTTGGTAAGTCTTTCAATAAATAATAAAATTTTGTAAAGTCCTAGTGAATCTTAGCATTGTGAACTCTTAGATAATTTTTTGAAAAATTATAAAACCATATATGACAAGAGCCACATGGTGGCAATATCACTGGTTTTTTTCACATTTCCACGACATGGAACTTGTTTATTAAATTATAAAAAATTCAACCAAGTCCCTTGTAATATGTAGGTAAGCTTATAACAAAGTCTGATACTATTCTTTTCTTCATTCAAGTGTCATAGATGCTATACTTAACACTGTGAATCACAACTCTCTCAGAACTCAACTCTATAGTGTAATTAAAACCTTTGGAAATTGAATCCGACAACTCTATAAAAAGGATTAGTGAAATAGAAGCTTTTGTGAATGAGCCCACTAATTATCACTGCTAAACAATCAATATAGACTATGAATTCTTCCATCTTGATCAAAATCGTGCTCATGATCAAGGGAGTGCAACCACCTGGCCTGACATAATGGCCATAATAGCTTCCAATATTCAACAACCACCTTGCAAGGACATCCTAGCTCATGTCTTATGAATTTTACTCATCAATATTCACAGATATAAATCTTATAAAGATAATATTAGAATCCTCTCCAGATTCACTGTTAATACAAGGTTAAAGGAAATTTTCTAGCTCAAGGCACAAGCCAATACCAACTTTGGTATTTGTGACCCCTTTGTGGGGATGCACCTACCCTGCCCCATTGGGTTTTTGCCTTGTAACGTAGTTCAAGGATCAAAAGACTTTCCAATCTTCCTACTCCATTAGACACACTTTATATGCTATACATAGGGAATTGAAAAGAAGCATTATGGAACACACAATTTCACAGAAGGAAGAAAAATCTTAGCCAGTTCAATATCAAAATCTTAACCACTGATTAATAAAGAGTAACAAATAGTGTAATTAATTGTTCCAAGTTCTTTATTTACAAGCTATAAAGAATGTAGTGGAATGGAAAATATTACTTAGGAAACCCTTCAATATTTTCTACTAATATGTCTATGCATGTACATATGAAATTAAGAGCATTGTTGAATACAAAGTTTCCTTTTCTCTTGCCTCCATTTTGACAAATCAGTGTGAAATCAGTGTCACTTTGAATCTCCTTTCCTGTGTGGATGTTTTGAAAAATCAATGTGAAATCAAAGTCACTTTGAATTTCCTTTCCTGCGAGGATCACATCCACAGTTGATTAGTAAAAGATAATACACTATATATTATGTTCAAGAAACTGACTGCAATCTATAGTGGAAACGAGATCTCAATTCTTATTCTGAATTTGAATATCTCAGGACAACATAAGAGATAAAAATTCATATGGCCTTAGTAGCTAGAAAACAATCACTCCATCATTACAGGACCACCTAGATTTCGGCACTTAATCTAAATAATGGCACTAGTTGCAGTGCTTATTTGCATTAACACCATGGAAAAGCAACAACAATGTTTCAAAACACACTTACTAGAAAAGTTGTAACGTTTCGAGAATATTTAATGATAGCATCTGAACCTCATAGCTATGGTGGGGAAACTAGGGAACCCAAATCTTAGAAGATATCTCATACCAAATCTGAGAAAAAAATAAAAAAGGGAAAAAATCAAAATCTATAAATCAAGCAATGATTTGTTTACAAATCAAATACAATTCCTTTAACTAATAGTTAAATTGTGGTGATATATTTAAATATTTAGTAAGAGCGGAACTTCAAACCATGGAATATTACCTTTGTCATCACTGTCATCCCTCAGTGACTGAGATTACAAATCAATACTTATGGAAAGATTGTAAGAAATGCTATGAAATAGTAAAGCATAACCTGTATTTTCAAGCAACAAAATCAAGACATTGTTACATCAAGAGCCATAATTGATACATAATCAATGAATCAAGTCCTTGTATAGCATAGGCTTGTTTCACAACCTCTATTTTCTCAATAACAAAATCAAGAAATTGTATGTGGTTATTGCCAAAAGGAAACTACGTTCTAATTTGGAAGAGGATCTTATCAAAAGACATGGATTTATTCA